>JAODAL010003044.1:130000-181620 GCA_025379985.1 Phyllomedusa bahiana
TACCTATCTACCTATCTATCTATCTATCTATCTATCTAACTATCTATCTGTCTGTCCGTCTATCTATCTATCAATCATATATCTATCTACCTATCATCGATCTCTCCTATCTATCTATCTATCTATCTATCTATCTATCTATCTATCTATCTATCTATCTATCTATCATTGATCTCTCCTATCTATCTATCTATCTATCTATCTATCTATCTATCTATCTATCTATCTATCTATCTATCTATCTATCTATCTATCTATCTATCTATCCTATATCTATCTATCTATCTATCTATCTATCTATCTTTCTTTCTGTCTGTCTGTCTGTCTGACTGTCTTTTTGCCTATCTATTCATCTTCCACCTATCTCAAATCTATCTTTCTAAAACTTATCTTTCTACTCATCAATCTCTCTTACGTAGTTATATATTTGGAACTGTTGAAAAAATACATAGTTCCATTAAGTTCATTCAACAGCAAAGGAAAGATCTGGGATCCAAAAGTATAAAATGTAATTATCCTTAGGGCTTGTCCCCACGGCACCGGTTATTTGTCGGTTTTACAGACAGATCGCAGCGTTACGAACCGTCTGAAAACCGACAAGCAACGCTCCCCCATAGACTTCATTAAAAAATCCGTGCAGCAGTCCCCACTGCGCGGATTTTCCGCTGGATGGTATTTTACACCACCAGCGGTCCGAAAAACTTACAACATGTTCATTCTTCCGCCCAGTTTTTAGGTGGAACATGAACATGTGGGTACAAAGGGGTGGTGGGGGTGCTTTAATCCACAAACCGCAGATAAAAGCAGTCCTCCTGTGTGCTAAAAACAGACCAAATATTACTTAAATACTAGCTAGATTTTCAAAAGTTCACTCGGTGAAGATAAAGAGGTTTCAAACAGTTGCATTTTAGCATTTGTAGTAAGAACTGAATACCCTGTGATTCTCCCATGCAGGGTATCATGGTTCCATGTTTCATTAAAATCATGAAAGGCTCAAGTTTTTCAGATGATAAAATCCGGCTACATTACAGCAGTGAAGCCTTCCTGGCCTAGTCATGCTCACAGGGCTGCACTGTTACAATGTATCAGCCTGGGATTCCGCTCACAGAGCATTGTCTAGACTGTTAGAATGTAACAACCTGCAATGATTCTGATTGGTTCCTTTAGGCCACACCCCCTTTCTTGTCTGCACTACTTCAGGACTAGATCACGGCAGCCACTCCGGGTACTCATTATATAGTTTTATGCCGGTTCCAATATCTGTAATCTAATTGCTTTGACTTTTATTTGTGTTAATTTTTTATTTATTGTCTCAATTTTATCTTTTTTTCTACATTTTCCACCTTGTAATGTCATTTTCGCATACATGGGAGTGATTTTATTTCCCTTTGTATAATTATATGTTTGTAATCCCTTTGCTTGTGAAGGATTACAAGAGAAAGGTTAATTTACTTTACAATGCATCACAAAGGGGACATTTGGCGCTCACAACAACACTAAATAATCTACAAAAGAAGATATGCTTATTATGGGAATTCCCTCGGCCGTCATTTATAATAAGGATAATTCTTCCAGCTATTGTTCTGATAATTCCTCGACTTTCGTGCTTTACTGTATGGGAGAAACAGGGTTTACTAGACAACTGAGCAGAAAGCGGTGCCAAACGGTATAAAAGGGGAAAAAAATCATAAAAAAACGTGTTTTTTTTATTTTATTTTTAGATTGTAACTTATTTATTAATCCATATTTACAAAACAACTTCCTTCGAGGGGCTGCCTCTGTTTTCATCTTAATGGGAAGGTATCTCAGTCGGTATTTAGGGTTGTCCCATTGTCCCTTGGTTGACTACACTGCACACAAACTTTTTACCCTAATGCTCATCCAATGGCGACACCTTTTCACTGAAACCATAGGTACCAGCGCACCATCTCTATCTGTCGGTCAAGAATGCATATGTTTTCTATGGGAGAGTAGAGAAAGCCGCTGCCGTACATGTCTAGCTACAGATTGTTTCTATAGAAAAGAAAAGTATTAGACCCTAAGGTCCAACATGCCCAATGACTAAGAAAGGAGAGGCCTCTATACACATTGGACAGTTGGACGGCTATTATCAAACTAATAAAAACTTTAACTTCACTAAAAACAATTTACTCCACTTCAATCGTATGGGGACTTACTTGGATTTTTGGCAAGAAAATGACCATAGGGAAAACTGTTCATAGGCACAATCAATTTACTTTACCCAAGCATTGGCTTTTGAGCTACCTAATATCTATCTATCTAGCTGATATCTATCTATCTATCTCATATCTATCTATCTGTCTATCTATCTATCTATCTATCTATCTATCTATCTGTCCATCTATCTATCATTCTATCTATCTATCTATCTCCTATATATCTAGCTGATATCTATCTATCTCATATCTATCTATCTATCTATCTATCTATCTGTCCATCTATCTATCATTCTATCTATCTATCTATCTATCTATCTATCTATCTATCTATCATAATGATCTATTTTATGATTTGTATTTGTCTAATTTAAATATATTTAACATCTATATACAGGACACGCTTCCCTTTTTTGTAAATATTGAATTTGCAAAAATGTGAGGGGTTTATTTACTTTTGTGAGATACTGTTTCTATCTATCTCAACTATTTATATATCTATTTATATCATTTTTATTTAATATGTATCTATTTATATATCTCATATGTATTTACATATTTTTCCATCTCTGTTTAGCTATATTGTATCTACCTAATATTTTTATCTATTTGTCTAATTTACATCTATCTGTCATATATATTTGTTATATCTATGTATCTATTGATCTTTTTATCTGTCTAGCTATCTATCTAAATATCAAATATCTATCTTTTTACCATTTATCTAGTTAATACATTTATATTTGTCTAATTTAGATGTATTTAATTTCTATCTATTTATATATCTAGATCATATCTATTTAATATGTATCTATTTGCCTAGTACATGTCCACTGTATCTCGTATATTTATCTACATATCTTTCTATCTCTATTTATCTATATCATATCTACCTAATATTGTTCTATTTGTCTAATTATATCTACCTGTTTAATATCTAATTATCTATCTATCTATCTATCTATCTATCTATCTATCTATTCATACTATTATCTATATCTATTATCTCATATCTATCTATCTCATATCTATCTATCTCATATCTATCTCATATCTATCTATGCATCTATCCATCTATCTATCTATCTATCTATCTATCTATCTATTCATATCTATATTATCTATCTACTATCTATCTATCTATCTATCTTCTATCTATCTATCTATGATCTATCTATCTATCTATCTATCTATCTATCTCAGGGCCATCTTTTCCATTGGGCACACTAGGCAGTTGCCCAGGGGTCCAACAAGTATGAGGGCCCCAGGTTGGGAATGCTTGTCCCAGGAATACCAGAAACATACTCCTAATCCCTTGGTTGGCTTTGTTTATTTAGAGGTTTGTGTGTTTTTAGAATGTGCAAACAAATAAAAACCATGGTGGAGCAGGGAGCCAAAGGCTTCCTGCCCTGCCAATCAGTCTTGTAGGCTGCAGGCTGCCGGTGTCCAGAGATAAATGGTGTGATAATCTGGGTGTGCTTGGTGGTGGCTAAAGGCATGACCTAGTGTGATATCATGTATTTGAACTGGGCCCACTGCAGTGCAATGCCCAGGGGCCCATAATGCTTTTAAGGCGGCTCTGATCTATCTATCTATCTATCTATCTATCTATCTATCTATCTCTCTATCTATCCATGCATCTATCTATCCCATATCTATCTATCTAACTATATATCCATCCATTTCTGGGAATATGTATAGAAATCTATATAAATCTATAACCCTCCTGCCCCTCATGGTATAGTTTTCCTTTAATCAAAGAGGAGACAGCCTATCTTGGCTTTATACTGGTGCATTGTGTTTAAAAATTCAAGAAATAGCACAGAGACAGCAGGAGCGTAATTAAAACATTTTTAATTTACAATACAAATTTGTGTTGGAGACTAGGAATGGTAACCAAAAACTAATTAGATTTTTTTTTTTTTTTTTTTTTTTTGCTGTACAAGGAACAAACACGTTCTGGAGGTTTATCTTTTTCATTTGCAATCAGAAAAATATATATTTTTCTTTGCTATGATTAGCTTTTCCCAAAGTCATCTGTGTTCCACGGCGAAATAGTTAATTTGAAGCAAAACTTTTCCCTTTGCATAATAATAAGCTACAGGGCATTCGGGAAATGCTCTGACTTAGATAAATACAGCTCAACATAGTAGTAACTCAGGGACCTGGGGGTATACAGTTGGAACCAGAAGTTTACATACACTATATACAGTAAAAAAGACACATATTCATGATTTTCTCACTATCTGACGTGAAATCAGAACAAACCTTCCCCATTATAGTTCAATGAGGAACCAAAATTATTTATTTTTGCCAAATGCCAGAATAATGAGAGTGTGAAAATTTTTTAAGCCATTTTTATTACTTTCTGCAAGATCAAAAGTTACGTAGTTTACAAGTTTACTTACACTAGGATTACTAGGCCTTTAAACAGCCCATATGATGATGTCATGTCTTTGGAAGCTTCTGATTGGTTTATTGGCAACATCTGAATTAATTAGTGACACACCTGTGGATGTATTTTTAAAGCACACCAGAAACACACTGCTTCTGTGTCTAGCATCATGGGAAAGTCTAATAGTAGTATAATGTTGTACCGTGGTAGCCATAGAAAGTAGTAGAAGAGTGAAGAAATCAGGCGATACCTTTTAGAGGCTAACTGAATATATTTGATGGTGAGCTTTTGAGAGTACTAGCTCTCTTCTTCAGACATGATGTTATACAAGAAATTGAAAATTCACAGACATTTTATACACAAAAGACCTGGACCTTCAAAGAAACTGGGAATCTTAAAAAATAACAAAATGCAATATACAGTAAGTAGAGAAGTCATTTACAACAGATCAAGAAATAAACAGTCTGGAAACTTGTGAGGCATGACGGAGGGGTCAGTAATTCTTGTCCTTATCCCTTTGCTATCATGTGGATTTGTGACCCTCACAGTTCACACATAGTGTGACATGAAACTATGATGAATATTTAGTCCATTCTGCAGGGTTTGAAATTTTTGCATTAACTTATATTCCCATTCCTTCCTCTCCCGTTGTGTCTTAAAGTGTCCCATTAAGACCATAATCTGCAGATCTTCACTACAGTGGCCCTCTCTGGAAAAATGCGCGGCCACTGGGAGCTCAGTTCTGCTGTTATTAATGGTGAATCTGTGTGAATTCATGCCCTGAATTCACACAGACTTGGGAAAGTCTAAAGAAATCAGCCAAGATATCTGACTTGTGGACTTGCACAAGTCTGGATCATCCTTGGGTGCAATTTCCAGATGCCTGAAGGTGCCTCGTTCATCTGTACAAACAGTTATACACAAGTACAAACAAGATGGGAATGTCCAGCCATCATACTGCTCAGGAAGGAGACAGGTTCTGTGTCTCAGGGATGAACGTGAGCTGGCTATTACGTTTCTCACATTGCATAGAACTAAAAAACCTTTATATTTTCATTGTTCTGAGACTATATAATTTGTACACAGCTCATATACTTAGTAAAATCATGTATCATGAAATGCAAAAATACAGCGGTAATACCAGCAATAAACACTAGGCGGCTACAGAAAGCGCTTCTAGTACTGGCCTCCGATAATTTGACGTCCCACAATTACAGTAGGAAAGTGCCTTCCTTCACCCCAGCCGCTATCTACAGTATGTGGTCTTTCCCATATGGAAACTTAAGGGACCCCATTCCATCACAAGATACTCACTGATCTATCACATGGAGACAGTAAAACTGGAGACAATCCAAAACCTTGAGCTTCGTAATTAATACATAATTAAATCAGCTTTAATTACCAGCTAGCTTGCTCAGGTGTGCATTGCCTCCACAATCTGGTCTGATGCCTAAGCTCTATGGAATTACAGCTTCTGCAAGGTGCTATAGTTTAGCTGTGATTGCTCACAATGTGGAGTTCTGAGGAATGGATTATGTGAGATAGAGTAAATGCAGATTATTTATTGCCATGGGGGACAGCAGAAAAAAAATGACCTAGACTATAGAGAAGTCAAAGTCATTACTGGTGAAAAATTTCAGTTGACCTTCACATTTCCTGGTGATTCTAGCATGACGTGAAGCATGTCGCACTGGTACAGTTTAAGAATTAAACCCAGTAGAGGTAATGGGCAGCATGGTGGCTCAGTGGTTAGCATGGTGTAGGATGGTGGCTCAGTGGTTAGCATGGTGTAGAATGGTGGCTCAGTGGTTAGCATGGTGTAGGATGGTGGCTCAGTGGTTAGCATGGTGTAGAATGGTGGCTCAGTGGTTAGCATGGTGTAGGATGGTGGCTCAGTGGTTAGCATGGTGTAGGATGGTGGCTCAGTGGTTAGCATGGTGTAGTACTCTGGCTCAGTGGTTAGCATGGTGTAGTATGGTGGCTTAGTAGTAAGCATAGTGTAGCATGGTGGCTCAATAGTCAGCATGATCTAGCATTGTGGGTAAGTGGTTAGAAAAATGTAGTATGGTGGTTAGCATTGGTAACATAGAGGCTCAGATGTTAGCAGGTTGCAGCATGGTGACTAAGTGGTTAGCATTGGGGTCAGTGGTTATCATTGTGTAGAATGGTTGCTCAGTGGTTAGCATGGTGTATGATGGTGGCTCAGTAGTCAGCATGGTGTGGCATGGTAGCTAAGTGGTTAGAATTATGTAGAATGATGGCTAAGTGGTTAACATGATAGTCTGGTGGTTATCATTGTTAACATAGAGGCTCAGTTGTTTGCATGTTGTAGCCTGGTGGCTCAGTGGTTAGCATGGATAGCATGGTGGCTCAGTGGTAAGCATGGAGTAGCTTTGTGGTTCAGTTTATTACATGAGTAGTATGGTGGCTCATTGTTTAGCATGGTGCATAAATGGTTATCAGACTCTGGGGTCCTGGGTTTGAAACTGACCAAAGATATCATCTCCATGGAGCTTGTATGTTCTCCTCATGTTTGCATCAGTTTTCTTCTCCAACACTCAAAAAAACCTTCTGATAGGATTTGGAAAATAGCTTGTAAGCCCAAAGGGGGACAGG
The DNA here is from genome assembly GCA_025379985.1 of Phyllomedusa bahiana. NCBI lineage: Eukaryota > Metazoa > Chordata > Amphibia > Anura > Hylidae > Phyllomedusa > Phyllomedusa bahiana. The sequence continues at coordinate 137,189 of JAODAL010003044.1, forward strand.
AACCAATGTAAGTGATTGTATAAGTAAGCCATGGATCACCAATAGCAATCTACAAGGGAAACAATGAACCATGGGTTACCAATAGCAACCTACAATGGAAACAATGAACCATGGATCACCAATAGCCACCTATAATGGAAACAATGAACCATGGCTCACCAATACTCACCTACAATGGAAAAAACTAAGCCATGAGTCACCATTAGCAACCTATAATGTAAACAATGAACCATGGATCCCCAATAACAACCTACAATGGAAACCATGAACCATGGCTCACCAATAGCAATCTACAATGGAAACAGTGAACCATGGGTCACCAATAGCAACCTACAATGGAAACAATGAACCATGGGTCACCAATAGCAACCCACAATGGAAACAATGAACCATGGGTCACCAATAGCCACCTACAATGGAAACCATGAACCATGGGTCACCAATAGCAACCCACAATGGAAACAATGAACCATGGATCACCAATAGCCACCTATAATGGAAACAATTAACCATTGGTCACCAATAGCAACCTACAATGGAAAGCATGAACTACAGGTCACCAATAGCCCCCTATAACGGAAAACTAAGCCATGGGTCATGAGTAGACACCTACAATGGAAACAATGAACCATGTTTCACCAATATCCACCTTTAATGGAAAAACTAAGTTATGAGTCACCATTAGCAACCTACAATGGAAACAATGAACCCTTGGTCAACAATAGCAACCTACAATGGAAACCATGAACTACGGGTCACCAATAGCCACATATAATGGAAAAACTAAGCCATGGGTCATGAGTAGGCACTTACAATGAAAACAATGAACTAAGGGTCAACAATAGTCACCTACATAAAGGCACAGAATGTTATCATACTTTTTTTCAATGGCTTTTGTTTTGAGATAAGAGCAGATGACAGTCAAGCTAAATTCTGGTCTATCCATAGGAGGTGAAGCTCTTAGACCTCAAAGTAGATTTGGACTCTCCACCTGCCATGTACCGTATATAATATTGGCATCTTACTATGTGCCTCTTGGGACACTAGGACCAATGTGCAATTGGAAAGTCTGCATCCTGTATACCTACTGTGTATCACAAGAGCTACAAATAAAACACACCAAGAAAGTAGTATATGTCACGCTCTGAGATGCGCGTTTCATGGCGAGACGACGTATGATCACGTAAGTGTTTTCCTCCCTCATTTCCATAAATGTAACAGCAGAACATGATTCCCGACACGACGGTTCCTCATTCTTATTCCATCACTTTAACATTCGAAACAAATGATTCTTTTCCGCATCTTTAAAAGATCAAATAAAAAATTAAAACGTTTCGGAGTCATGTGACCGGGGTAACAAATGGCCGGACTTAGAAATCCCCCATCATCCTTTGCTGCAGACAAAACAACCGTGGCTTGTAATTTATTTCAACGAACAAATTGTACTTTTTTTTTTTTTTTCGGTATCTGAACCTTTTATCAGATTGATGCTCTGAGGTTTCTCTGATTGGGGGACTACTGCCTGCGAGCACATCTCAATGAGACACAACATCCCTGTACTGTGACAGTACTGTTCACTCTATCCCTGTACTGAGTGCGTTATCCCTGTACTGTGACATCATTGTATATATTACCTCTGTCCTGTGACATCACTGTGTGTATTATCCCTTACAAACAATTAAATATTGTACCTAGAACTAGGTGGTCCTTCGCAGAGCCCATACTGGGTGGGTTAGGGCCAGAGGCGTAACTTAAAGCTTCTGGGCCCTGGTGCAAATAGTGAAATGGAGCCCCTCAGCTACCATGTGCCATTGACAATGCTGTGGCAGAAGGGCTTTTGGGGTCCCCTCAGGCTGCTAGGCCCGGTAGCGACTGCTACCTCTGCACCCCTTGTAGCTACGCCCCTGGTTAGGGCTGACACATGAATCCTTAACAGAAGATGAACCGAGGGAGTTTTCAAGGTGGAGAAATTCTTCAAATATGCTAATCGGCCTCTGTGGCAGTCTAATTTCTAAATGAGGTTGTTCGCTATTTATCACTGATACAATATAACTTGTTTCATGATACGGCCCAAAATGCTGCTATAAGAGAATCCCTGGTGAACCCCATTCTCCAGGGCCCAGGTGCCATAGCTGCATCCATACCCCTATAGCCAGGGCCGGGACGACAGGTAGGCCAAGGTAGGCGACCGCCTAGGGCGCCTACCTCAGCCTATCCCTAAGGGGCGCCGTCAGGGCCCCGACCCTCGCCGGGCTCTAGGATGCTGCCGTGGGCCTGAAGCGCCGGCGGTCTCTGTGACCGCTTCTGCGGAGCAGAGAGCAAGCGCTCCCTGCCCCGCAGACAGTGTCGGGCCCGCTCCCCGGAGGATCGCTGGATCCTCCGGTGAGCTGCAGGGCCGACACAGCGGGGCCGCCGGGTCCTCATAGTGCTGTGGAACCGCCGCGGCCCCGTGCGCCTCAGCCGGCAGCGTCGCAATGACGTGATGTCATCACGACGCTGCCTCTCCTCGGGCGCACAGCACGTCACAGGCCGTGCGCCCGAGGAGCTGCCGGAGGAGCGCGCGGCTGAAGAGGACAGAAGAGGAGCGCGCGCCCGGGAATTGGGCAAGTATTAATGTTGTTGTTTTTAAGTGCCTGCCTGTGTGCCCCCTATATCCTGCCTGCGGCCCCTTAATGCCTGCCTGCGGCCCCCTATAATGCCTGCCTGTGGCCCCCTATATCCTGCCTGCGGCCCCCATAATACCTGCCTGTGGCCCCTATATGCCTGCCTGTGGCCCCCATACGCCTGCCTGGTGCCCCCCATATGCCTGCCTGAGCCCCCATATGCCTGCCTGCGGCCCCCATACGCCTGCCTGCGCCCCCATACGCCTGCCTGTGGCCCCCATACGCCTGCCTAAGCCCCCATACGCCTGCCTGAGGTCCCATACGCCTGCCTGAGGTCCCATACGCCTGCCTGAGCCCCTGTACGGCTGCCTGTGGCCCCTATATGCCTGCCTGGTGCCCCCATACGCCTGCCTGAGCCCCCATACGCCTGCCTGTGGCCCCATACGCCTGCCTGTGGCCCCCATACGCCTGCCTGTGGCCCCCATATGCCTGCCTGAGCTCCCATACACCTGCCTGAGCCCCCATACGCCTGCCTGTAGCCCCCATACGCCTGCCTGAACCCCTAGCTATATATTTGCCTGAGCCCCTAGCTATATACCTGCCTGAGTGCCCCTATATTTATATACCTACCTGTCTAAGGGGACAATATACATATACCTGCCTGACTGAGAGGGCATATCTATATACCTGTCTGACTAAGGGGACTTATATACCTATAATTAAGGAGTTACTGGAAATGTGAGGAATCTAAGATATTTGTGTCCAAATCCTCAGGGACGAGTATTGGCCGGGAGCAATCAGCATGAAGGTGTGAACCGGATGGAGAAGAAAAGGGAAAGTGAACGACGCTGATCAGAAAAGACGTCTCCGGTGAGTCACTAAATGTAACTGCAGTGTAATCACTTATATGTCTGCAGAGCGTCTACATACAACTAGTATCTACCACTATATGGTCCCTGTATGGCGGTGGTATATGTAATCAGAGCCTGTGTACAGCTGATAGTCACATGTGGGGGTCGCGTTCGGTCAGGGTCTGGCAGAATTATTTGAGCCTTAAGTAGTAATAGTTTTGGGTCTTGGTTTTGTAGGAGTGTTTTTAGTAACAATCATTCGTCTGGTAGATTTGCTCCATGTATCGGTGGATTATTTAGTGACTGTTATTTAGGGGTATTACACTGTCATACGGAGGGGAGCGATTTTGAAAATGCAAATTTGTCAGGGCTGATTTTCATTGTGCAGTGACTGCTGAGGAGATGGACGGGAGCTATGTGGAATGTGCAGAAAATTAGTGATAGGACCTGGCGCAGGGGCGAGAGGAATTAGTGTGTGTGTGGGGGGTGGTATTTTTTTGAGAGCGAGGGGGGCGCCATGGGCTGTACTCGCCTAGGGCACCAAAATGCCTTGTCCCGGCCCTGCCTATAGCTACCAACTTCCCCCAGATGAGACCTTATAGATGACGTTCAATGTAAAGAGTTCTATAAGCATTCTACAGATTGTGTAACACTGTGACCAGGAGTCGAGCCCAGGAGCCCAGGAATAGTCTTCCTTGGAGACCTCCTGCAATGAGTTGATGGTTTGGGAGCGGTGACTTTGTGCAGAGATCTCACAGATCTCCTGAGAAGCGGCTGAAGGCTCTGATGCTCGCCTCTGTCACTCCAAGTTCACTGACTCCTCTGTATTCCTTTTAGGTTAAAAGCAGATGTTTCCTCTTAATAAAGTCATGACTTTCCTGCTGCAAACATTTGCTTTCTATGAAGTTATCCAGAGTCACACGTGTCCTCAGAAGAGCGAAACAGCAAAGAAAAAAAATCAAACATGTTGTAATTTAAGTGGACATTCTGGGTAGATAGATAGATACATAGATGATAGAGAGAAGATAGATAGATAGATAGATAGATAGATAGATAGATAGAATATAGATAGATAGATACATAGATGATAGATAGAAGATAGATAGATAGATAGATAGATAGATAGATAGATAGACAGACAGTTAGATAGATAAATAGAAGGATAGAAAGACAGATAGACAGATAGACAGATAGATAGATAGATAGATAGATCTAAAGAAAGATAGATAGATAGATAGATAGATAAATAGATAGATAGATAGATAGATAGATAGATAGATAGAAAGATACATAGATGAAAGAAAGAAAGATGATAGACAGACAGACATGGATGATACTTATTAGACAGATATGAGAAAGATAGATACATAGATAGAAATATTGGTAGACAGACAAATAGATAGATAGATAGATAGATAGATATGAGAAAGATAGATGTATAGCAGATAGATAGATAGATAGATAGATAGATAGATAGACACAAAGAAAGAAAAAAAAAAGATAAATAAACATAAATGATACATATTAGACAGATATGAGAAACATGAATGCGTAGATAGAAAGATTGATAGACTGATAGATAGATAGATAGATAGATAGATAAACAGACAAATAAATAGAAAGATATATATGAGAAAGATGCATAGATAGATAGATAAATAGAAACATAGAAAGAACAATAGATAGATAGAAAGATAGATTGATGGACAGATAGATAGATAGATGATTGATAGATAGATAGATAGATAGATAGATAGACATAGATGGTAGGTATAAATAGACAGATATGATAAAGATAGATGCATAAATAGACAGGTAGGATACATAGACAGATAGTCAAAGATAATTGAAATAGATATACAGATACCTCAAAGATAAACACATAGATAGACAAATAGATAGATAATAATATAAATAATAAATATGAAAAAGTAGATGATAGATATAGTATGATAGATAGTATAGTTGATAGATATGATAGGAGATAGATATGATGATAGATAGATAGATAGATAGATATGATAGTAATAGAGATAGATTAGTATAGATATGATAGATGAGATAGATATGGATAGATATAGATAGATAGATAGATAGATAGATAGATATGAGAGAGATATGATAGATAGATAGATATGAGAGAGATAGATAGATATAAGATAGATAGATATGAGAGATAGATAGATAGATATGAGATAGATAGATAGATAGATAGACATATCTAATTAGACAGATTTTAAATAAATGTTTTAGTTGCAACTTTTAGCAATTAATTTATGTTTTCCTACGTCATATGCAATGACTGGACTGTAGAGAAACTCAGGTGTAGGCAAAGGAACATGAAAAGTCATAAATAGGCAGATTGAGAAATAGATTGATTGATCCATATATGATAGATGGATAGATAGATAGATAGATAGATAGATAGATAGATAGATAGATAGATAGATAGATAGATAGATGGACAGTCTCCCAGGAAATTTCTCTCCATTTGCACATATTGGTGTGGAGGACAGGAGATCTAGTAGGTCAGGTTGGAGAGGGGGGACACTTATGACTCTTTTCCATCCTCCTTTTACAGCTGATTTCTATTTACCTTTAGCTTTGTGTTTCTCATTACTGCTCCTAATCGCGCTGTATAGCAGCCAGGTTTATTATTTGTCCTGCTTATACCTGCAAGGTGTGGAGGTTTTAATTGACTTAAGCTTCACATATGATGAAGGATCCAGATTAGACCCTGATTAAATCACACCATATTATTTGCACTGCCTGAGCCACTGCGGCTGTGACATTTCAGGATATCAACCATGGAGCATAAGAAACAACTTATTTCCGGATTAAACTGTATGTATTTTTTTTTTAATCTATATAAGAAGCTTGTGTCTGAAGGTTATTCGGGCAGACTGATGGCCAAAGTTTCTGCTTGTGACTTATGTCTATAGAATAAAGCGCTGGGATTGGTTGTTAGAGCTTCTTCCTACAATTTAAAATAGCGCAATTTAATGAGATCTGATTGGTCAATAAACATGTCACATGACTATTATCATATATAACATCAGATAATCTAATGTGTATATTAGGTTGTATATCAGGTAACAACTTTGCACCATGATAATTCCTAACAACATTATTTCTATATGAAGATTTAGTTTTTTTTGATAAAATTTTTTGGGCGTAATCTCCAAAAATGCACGTCCATACCCCCATCAACCCCTTTTGCGTATAATTTTCAAAATAACCAAAATGGGCCTTTTAAACCCCTCTCTTATCTTAAACCTAGAAATAGATATTTCTATATACTATTAAATAATCTATGATAATCCATAAAAGACAATAGTGATAATTGATAATATTACCTGCAATTAGAACACAGTTATTGATAAAGTTCATAATACCACCATAACACAAGCCATAAGAAAATGGCAAATACCACCAGCAAAATTAATATGATAATTTTAGTAAAAGAACCATGGTCAGTGCTGACCCCGGCAAAAATATCACTATGGTTGAGGATACGACCAGCAAAAAAAACATAAGATGCTTGGTAACATCCACAATTACTCTAATATAACTAATAACAACCATAAAAACCTCAAAATTTACCCAAAAACACATCAAAAAATCATAAAAACCCAGCAGAAACGCCAGATTTAGTGATAATTTTGTCTATGACAACCTGATAATTGACAACACTCCAATAATATCAGGATTTGATGCCCCATTCATAAAAAACCGATAATGCCCACCTGCAATAACTAGGATAATTGATAACATTTAAAAACAACCTGATAATTGACAACACTGCAATAACGTCAGGATAATTGATAACATTATTCACAGTAACCTGATAACTGACAACAGTGCAATGACATCATGATAGTTGATAACACTATTCATAATCACTTGATGTTTGACACTGCAATAAAATTAAGATAATTGACAACACTATAAATAACACAAATACAAATGATTTTTGAAACAGCAAAACATCATAACAATTTTATTACATTGTTTCATAGCCCGATAATTGAAACACTCAATAAAATTTGGATAAAATTTATAACCTATTAAACAATCATGTTGATCACATGCAATAACATCAATAGTTGTAAACTTTTCATAACCCCTTGATGTTTGACAAAAACTGAATAACATCAGGGGAGTTAATAAACTATCATTTTTAATGATAATTGACAACATGCAATTTAAATAGGATAATTAATCCTGATTTTTAATCCTGAATTATTCACAGTAACTTTATAACTGGCAACACTGCAATAACATCATGATAGTTGATAACACTATTATAACCCCTTTATGTTTAAAACGCAATAACCCCAGATAATTTACAACATAAAATTGCAACCTTAATTGACAAAACTGCAATACATCATAACAATTTATTTCTTATTCAGTAGCTGAAAATTTACAACACTGCAATCAGGGCCGCCCTAAGGGGGGGACAACCGGTACTCCCGTATGGGGCCCCGGTGGAATAAGGGGGGCCCCATAAGCGGGCCCCCCTTATTCCTCCGCGCGCGGGGGGGGCCCGGGGCGCGGCCGCGAAAAGGGTCCGCCCGGCCCACTGTGGGCCCCGAGCTCCTGCGGGCCCCGGAGGCATGCCCGTCGCCCCCCGGGGGCCCGGCCGGAAATCCGGTCTCTGCACCCCCGGGGCCCCTTTCGTCCCGAGCGCCCAGAGCCCCGGGCCCCGGGAGTTTGGGACTAATTTCCCCGACCCCGGGGTCCCGGGGTTTGCCCAGGGGGAGCAAAAGGTCACTACGCTGCGTTTCCGCTGATCTCCCTTTGGCGGCTGAATGAAAATTAAAGGCCTTCAGCCTGCCAGGCGCCGCCCCCCAAATGGGGGAATTTTTGGGCGGCGCGGTGTTTTTTCCACTTCCCCCCGCGCCCCCTTGCAGGGCGGCGGGAGCCGGCGGCAGCACGGACGGCGGGGACCGGGGCTCGGGGTAAGTGTTTGTTTTGGGGTTTTTTTTTTTTATATACAAAGGGGGCCCCCTGACTGCCAAACCACTAAAGGGGGCCCTTTGGTCTGCCTATCACTGGGGGGGTTTCCCCGGCGTGCCTTTCAATTAAAGGGGGGTCCCTGGTGTTGCCTATCACAAAAGGGGGGCCCCTGACTGCCTTTTCACAAAAGGGGCCCCCTGGCGCTGCCTATCAATAAAGGGGGTCCCGGGCGCTGCCAAATCACTAAAGGGGGTCCCTGACTCCCAATCACAAAAGGGGGTCCGGGAATGCCTATCAAAAAAGGGGGGCCCCCTGGCGCTGCTTACCCCAAAAGGGGGGGGCCCTGACTGCCTATCCCCTAAAGGGGGTCCCGGGCATTTGCTTATCACAAAAGGGGGGCCCCTGACGGGCCTTAAATAAAGGGGGTCCGGGGATTGCCTATCACAAAGGGGGGGCCCCGGGATGCCTATCACAAAAGGGGGGGCCCCGGGGTGCTTCCCTTTATCACAAAAGGGGCCCCGGGCCCTTGCCAAATCACAAAAGGGGGCCCCTGGCGGCCTTTCACAAAAGGGGAAACCCCGGCGCTGCCTACCACTAAGGGGATCCCGGGGCGCTGCCTACCCACAAAAGGGGGGCCCAGGGGCACTGCCTATCACAAAAAGGGGGCCCTAAATTGCCTATCTCTAAAGGGGGCCCCTGGAAACTGCTTATCACAAAAGGGGGGTCCTGATGCCTATAAATTAAAGGGGGGCCCCCGGGACTGCCTATTTTAAAAAGGGGGGCCCCGGGGGAACTGTTTATCACTAAAGGGGGTCCTGACTGCCTACCCAAAAAAAGGGGGGCCCTGACTGCCTATCTAAAAAGGGGGGCCCTTACTGCCAAATCTAAAAGGGGGCCCCCTGGACTGCTTACCCACAAAAGGGGGGCCCTAAACTGCCTATTTTAAAAGGGGGGCCCTGGAAACTGCCTATCTCAAAAAGGGGGCCCCCGGGCACTGCTTATACAAAAGGGGCCCTGACTGCCTATACTAAAGGGGGCCCCTGATCCCTATCACAAAAAGGGGGGTCATTTGGCCTGCTTATCACAAAAGGGGGGGCCCTTTAAATGCCTATCACAAAAGGGGGGGTCACTGGAAAGCCTATTCAAAAGGGGGGGTCCCGGGCACTGCCTATCTCAAAAGGGGGGCCCTTTGGCGGGCCAAACCATCAAAAGAGGGCCCTGACTCTCCCCTAACCTCTAAAGAAGGGCCCCCGGACTCTACCTAACCTATAAAAAGGGGCCCTTTAAACCCCCCAAACCTCTAAAGGAGGGCCCTGACTCCCCCCTTTAACCTCTAAAGGGGGGGCCCCTGCCGCCTAAAAACAAAAGGGGGACCTTTGGTTTAAGGGTCCCCACCAACCTACCTGGGGGGGCCAAACCAACTTATCCGGGGGGGGTCTACCTCCTAAATGGGGCCTTTTCAAATTCCGGGGGGCCCTTTCCCTTTTGCCTCCCAAAACCTGGTAAAAATTGTTGGGGGAGCAGGCCATAGCTGTAGCATTATTTTCCGGGGGTTTAGTCCTCTCCCCACCCCCCCAACCCCTTAGGATACTGGGCCTCTAAGTTAGGGCCCAAACCCCCCTCCCCCCCAACCCCTGGGCAGTTTGTAAAAGAGGGGGGAATGGGGTAAAAAAAATTTTAAAAATTTTGAGGATTTTTAAGAAAATTTGGTGTAATTTTGCGGGGATGAGCTGGGGCCCCGGGAAAAACCTCATGGGGGGTTTTGGGGAACAGATGCAGAAAAAAAGGGGAAAAAGGGAACACTCAAGAGAAGAAAAACGACTCCTAAATATGAGTCCCCGGTTTGAGTTCCTGATTTCAGGGGTTATTTTACTTCTTATTGGATCATTTGCTGTATTCACTGTAAAGTGACCCGAGCTGGTGTCTTTACAAACTATTTGGGGCTCTAAGTTTGGGGGTGTTGTAGGGTTTTACCTGAGCTGGGGTCTGGGGCCCCTATGTGGTTTTCATGTGGCGGGGTTGTAGGGTTTTTTCCCGAGCTGGGGGTTTGGAAAGGTACACTTACTTTTTTTTGGGGTTTATTTTAGAAGGGGGTGAGGTGCGTGGGGCCAAGGGGGAAAAATGGAGGGGGATTTTTGTATGGGGGGAGGGGGATATTTTTTTGGGGTGGAGGGGGGATTAAATGTATAATTTGGGGGGGAAAGGGGGATATTGATGTGGGGGGAGGGGGGTATTTTATGTTGGGTTGGGGGGATATTGTATGTGGGGGGGAGGAGGATATTTTATGTTGGGGGGGGTGGGTTTTTTGTTTTGTGGGTGGGGGGGGGAAAAGTTAAATTTTGGGTGGAGGGGGATATTGTATGTGGGTGGAGGGGGCTATTGTATGTGGGGGGAGGGGGATATTGTATGCGGGTGGGGGGGGTATTGGGTTTTGGGTTGGAGGGGGGGTATTGTATGTGGGGGGGAGGGGGATAAATTTTATGTGGGTGGGGGGGGGTTATTGTTGTGATGGGGGGGATACTGGGATGTGGGTGGAGGAGGAAATTGTATTGGGGGGGAGGAGGGGTATTGTATTTGGGTGGAGGGGGAAAATTGTTTTTGAGTGGGGGGGATAATGTTTTGTGGGTGGAGGGGATATTTTATGTGGGGGGAGGAAGGGGTATTGTATGTGGGTTTGGAAAGGGGATATTGTAAAGGGGGGGGGAGGGGGGAAATTGTATGTGAGTGGGGGGGGATTTCGTATGGGGGGTGGGGAGGATATTGTAAAGGGGGGTGGAGGAGGATTTGTATGTGGGTTAGGAGGGTATTGTATGTGGTTTGGGGGAGGAAATTTTTTTGTGGGTGGAGGAGGTTTTTGGTTTTGTGGGTGGGGGGGATATTGTATTGGGTGGAGGGGGGTTTTGGTATGTGGGTGGAGGGGGGGTAAATTTTTATGTGGGGGGGAGGGGGGTATTGTATGTGGGTGGGGGGGGATATGTAAAGTGAGTGGAGGGGGTACTGGGTTTTTGGGTGGAGGGGGAAAATTTTATGTGGGTGGAGGGGGATATTGTATGTGGGTGGAGGGGGATATGTAAATTTTAGTGGGGGGGGAAAACTGTATTGGGGGGGAGGATATTGTATGTGGGGGGGGGAGGATATTGTTAAAGTGGGTGGAGGAGGAAATTTATGTTGGGGGGAGGAGGATATGTTTGGGTGGAGGGGGAATTGTATTTTGGGTTTGGGGGGGGATAAATTTTGTCTGGGGGGGGAGGGGGATATTGTATGTGGGGGGGTGGGGGATATTGTTGGTGGGTGGTGGGGGTTTTTGTAGGGGGGTGGAGGGGGTATTGGGATCGGGTGGGGGGGGATAAGGGAAAGCGGGGGGAGGGGGATATTGTATGCGGGGGGAGGGGAATATTGTTTTGGGTTTGGGGGGGGATATTGGTTTTGTGGGGGGAGGGGAAATTTTAAAGTGGGTGGAGGGGGGTATTGTAAAGTGGGGGGACTGGGGTAAAGTATGTGGGGGGAGGAGATATTGTATGTGGGTGGAGGGGATAGTGTAAAGTGGGTGGAAAGGGGGGTTTGTATGTGGGTGGCGGGAGATATTGCATGTGGGTGGAGGGGATATTGTATGTGGGTTTAGGGGAAAAATTTATGTTGGGGGGGGGGAAATTGTTGGAGTTGGGGGGGGGAAACTGTATGGGGTGGAGGAGGGGTTTGGGAAGTGGGTGGGGGAGGATTTGTATGTTTTTGGAAAAAGGGGGGTATTGTATGTGGGGGAGGGGGAAATTGAAAGGGGGGAAAGGGGGATTAAAAAATATGTGGGTTTGGAGGGGGAAAAATTGTATGTGGGGGAGGGGGTTATTGTATGTGGGTGGGGGGGGATAGTGTTGCGGTGGGGGGGAATTGTATGTTTGGGGGGAAAGGGGGTATTTATGGGGTGGAGGGGATAAATTTTAAAGTGGGGGGGAGGGGATAAATTTTTATGTGGGTGGAGGGGGATATTAAGTGGGGGGGTGGGAGATATTGTATGTGGGGGAGGGATATTGTATGTTTGGGGGGAGGGGGATATTGTATGTGGGTGGAGGGGGGAAATTTTTTGTGGGTGGAGGGGATATTTTAAAGTGGGTGGAAGGGGGGGTTGTAAGTGGGTGGGGGGGTTTTTGGGAAAGTGGGGGGGGGGTTAAAATTTTATTTGGTGGAGGGAGAAATTGTAATTGGGGGGAGGGGGAATAAGGGATGTGGGTGGTGGAGAAATTTATGTGGGTGGGGGGGGATATTTTGTGGGGGGAGGGAAATTGAAAAGTGGGTGGGGGGAGATATTGTAATTTTGGGGGGGAGGGAAATTTTAAGGGGTGGGGGAGTATTGTATGGGGTGGAGGGGGATATTGTATGTGGGTGGAGGGGATATGGGTGGGCTATTTAGCCCTGTGTCCCATATGTGTGAACAGACATATGTGTGACTCCTTGCTATTGTACTACAAATACAGTTTCCTTTTTTTTCACACGTATTATGTGGGAAAATGGGCGCATTTATAACCCAGTGGGCCGTTTTTTTTTTTCTTTGGGGGGGGGGCGAATTTGTGTTGCTGAGGCGGGGTTTTTGGGGGGGGGGGGGCCCAGGTGCTTCAGCTGTATGGGCCCTTAAAATTCGTTGGCGGCCCTGACTGCAATAGTATCAGGATAATGGGTAACATATTTAAAAACAACCTTTTTTGACAACACTTTAATAAAACCCCGATAATTGATAACACTATTCATAAGCATGGATTTTTTGCCCAAAACTGCAAAAAAGCATCGGATTTAAATTTACAACATAACTCAGAACAACAAGATCATTGAAAACACCAATTTAATTAAATGACAATTCATAGCATTATCCATAGTGCTAACTCCATGGAAACTGACAACAGCAGAAATATCACAATGACATTGGATAATATCGTTCATGACAGCCTAATAATTGACAGCACTGCAACAGCATCATGATAATTGATAACACAATCCATAACAGCTTGATAATTGAAAACAGCAAATTTAATTTTGGGCGAAAAATTGATAACATTATCTACAATAATAACTATATGAAACTGACAAGAGCATAAATATCAGAATGACACTGGATAATACTGTTTAGGACAACCTGATAACTGACAACATTACAACAATGTCGTGATAATGTTGTACAGCCACATTGACACCAGGATAATTGATACCACTATTTACTGTAAAAGAACATGATGACTGTGAGAACTATGTATAACAACATGGACATTGACGCCACCAAAAACAGCACCATAAGCTTTGACACAGTACATCTAGCTATAGCATAATGATGAATGGATCCCACTATTCATAATCAGGTGATAAATGATAATTCTATATATAGCCACAATGATAAATTATACCACTTTTTCAGTAATTACACCAGGATAAAAAAAAAATAACATTAGCAAATTAAGCATATGACTGTCTAAAACCAACAAATACACCAATATAATTTACTACAGCCCCAATAATGCTATTAAAATTAACAAAACAATAGAACCATGAAGATTGGTACCACTACCAATATCATCATTGATGATTGATGGTTCTCAGCTTGTATTGTCATGCAAATTATATGCAAAACACAACAATAAATGATAACATCACTTATAACTCTGTCATCATGTTGATTGATAACAGCTGACCATGATACTTGACATTATAGAAGATTTTCTTATAATCTTGTCAAATATCGGGGTCATTATAAATCCATATATGTAAGGAAAAAACATAGATTTCTTCCTGATATGCTGCCTTCATAAATGTAGCAATAACTCCATGAAAATTGACAATGCAAAAAACAGCCAAATTCTCTTCCTAACAGCCTGAAAATTGACAACACCCCGAAAAAACATTCTCATAATGAACACCAGACATCACGACACTATAATAATTGATGACACTACCAAGAAGCATGTGATGATCAAAAGTATGATACTTTGGACAAGGCTATAGACATTGGCACATCAATAGAACCATGGTAATTGATACCCCTAAGTATATCATCATTGATAATTGATGGTTTGTCTGATCATGTAAATTCTATGTAAAACTCTATGATAAATGATAACATCACTTATAGCTCTGGCATAATGATGACTGATAACAGCTGACCATGAAACTTGACATTATAGAAGATTTTCTTATAATCTTGTCAAATATCGGGGTCATTATAAATCCATCTATGTAAGGAAAAACACAGATTTCTTCCTCATATATTGCCTTCATAAATGTAGCAATAACTCCATGAAAATTGACATTTGACAATGACTGATAACAGCTGACCATGATATTTGATATTATAGAAGCTCTTCTTATAATCCTTTCAAACATCAATGTCATAAACCTACATATCATGGAACATATCAATGGAAGTGCACAGATTTGTATCGTGATATGCTATCTTCATACATGTAACCTTGACTTGTTTTTTAGGTCAGGTTTTCTACTGGTGAAACATATATTGTGCAATAATTTGACACCTTGATTCAAGATGTAGAATATGTTTTATATCTGGAATAAAAAATCCTGGTTAATACATGAAGCAGGACAACACGACAAATACCACCAGCAAAATTAATATGATAATTTTAGTAAAAGAACCATGGTCAGTGCTGACCCCGGCAAAAATATCACTATGGTTGGGGATGCGACCAGCAAAAAGCAGTGAGATGATTGGTTAAATCCACAATTACTATAATTAATAACATCCATAAAAACCTCAAAAATTAGCACAAGACATCACAACTTAATAATAACACCAGCAGCAACACCACGTTTAGGGACAATATTATCCCTAAACGTGGGACAATATATTGTCTATGACAACCTGATAATTGACAACACTGCAATAATATCAGGATAATTGATAGCCCCATTCATAACAACCTGATAACTGACCACACTGCAATAACATCAGGATAATTGATAACACTATTCATAACAACCTGATAATTGACAACACTGCAATAACATCAGGATAATTGATAACACTATTTATAACAACCTGATAATTGACAACACTGCAATAACATCAGGATAATTGATAACACCATTCATAACCTGATAATTGACAACGCTGCAATAATATTAGGATAATCAATAACACCAGCCATAACAACCTGATAATTGACCGCACTGCAACAACCTCATGATAGTTGATAACACTATTCATAACCACTTGATGTTTGACAACACTGCAATAACCTCAGGATAATTCATAACACTATTCAAAATAACCTGATAATTGACAACACTGCAATAGCATTAGGATAATCGATAACACCATTCATAACAACCTGATAACTGAAACACTGCAATAACATCTGGATAATTGATAACACTATTCATAACAACCTGATGATTGACAGCACTTCAATAACATGAGGATAATCAATAACACCATTCATAACAACCTAATACTTGACAACACTGCAATAACATCTGGTTCATTGACAACACTATTCATAATAACCTGATAATTGACAACACTGCAATAATATCAGGATAATTAATTGCACCATTCATAACAATCTGATAATTGACAACACTACAATAATATTAGGATAATCGATACCTATTCATAACAACCTGATAGTTTACCACACTGCAATAACATCATGATAGTTGATAACACTATTCATAACCACTTGATGCTTGACAACATTGCAATAACATGAGGATAATTCATAACACTATTCATAATAACCTGATAATTGACAACACTGCAATAACATTAGGATAATCAATAACACCAGCCATAACAACCTGATAATTGACCGCACTGCAACAACATCATGATAGTTGATAACACTATTCATAACCACTTGCTGTTTGACAACACTGCAATAACCTCAGGATAATTCATAACACTGTTCAAGATAACCTGATAATTAACAACACTGCGATAGCATTGTAACGACTGATGATCATGTAAATTCTATGTAGAACTCAATGATAAATAATAATATCACTTATAGCTCTGGCATCATGATGACTGATAACGACAGACCATGATATTTGACATTCTAGAAGATTTTCTTATAATCCTGTCAAATATCGGTGTCATTATAAAACCATATGTCTATAGAAGAACACAGATTCCTTCCTGATATACTATCTTCATACATGTAACCCTGACTTTACCAGAAAAAAGCAATAAGATGATTGGTTACATCTACAATTACTATAATTAATAACATCCATAGAACCCTCAAAAATTATCACAAGATATCACAACTTAATAATAACACCAGCAGCACCACATTTAGTGATACTATAATCTATAACAATCTGATAATTGACAACACTGCAATAATATCAGGATAATTGATAGCACCATTCATAACAACTTGATAATTGACAACACTGCAATAGCATTGAGATAATCGATAAAACCATTCATAACAACCTGATAACTGACCACATTGCAATAACATCTGGGTAATTGATAACACTATTCATAACAACCTGATAATTGACAACGCTGCAATAACATTAGAATAATCAAAAACACCAGTCATAACAACCTGATAATTGACCGCAGTACAGCAACATCATGATAGTTTATAACACTATTCATAACCACTTGATGTTTGACAACACTACAATAATATCTGGATAATTGATAAAACTATTCATTATAACCTGATAATTGACAACACTCAATAGCATTGAGACAACTAATGGTCATGTAAATTCTATGTAGAACTCAATGATAAATAATAACATCACTTATAAATCTGGTATCATGATGATTGATAACGACAGAACATGATATTTGACATTATAGAAGATTTTCTTGTCATCCTGTCAACTATCAGTGTCATTCTAAACACATATTTCTATGGAAGAACACAGATTCCTTCCTGATATACTATCTTCATACATGTAACCCTGACTTGTGTTGATAAGTAACTGGTGCAATAATTTGACTCCCTGATTCGAGATGTAGAATATGTTTTATGTCTGGAATAACAAAATCCTGGTTAATACATGAAGCACGTTCTTTAAGCTAATAAGAAACACCAAAACCGCCTTGTATTCTGATGCCCCAAACAAAAAACTCTGCCGAGGTCTGCAAAATTATAATTAAATTGGGAAAAACATGACAGACGCGGCGCTATTACAGCCCGTCCCGGCCTATTTACAGCAATGTTACTATCTGCTCTGTCACTCATCATTATGCGTTTTATCTAAATACATAGATATTATTTCAATTTCGTTTTTTTTCCATTTTCATATCTAGGGGAAGAATTTCTCCTCTGTGCGGGATTTATTACGGTAGAATATTCATCTCCATGTTTTGTTACTTGTTTCTAGGGTTTTTTTTGTATCCTCTGGGACAACATTGCCGCCTGATTGTTTACAGAGAGGAATTTCATCATTTGCTTTTTACAAAGATTCAACGTCAAGGTCACGTAAGGCTCATTGAGGGAACAATACTTGTTTATTTGGAGTGTGCTCCTCCACGGTGAGAGCTGTGTGTCAAGTCCCTGGTCCAATGATCAAGGGGACCGGTAAACAGCATTGGTGATTAAAGGGAAGGTCCACTTTTGGTTGCAAAATTACATGCAGGAATCAATTGTACTCTATGGAAGAAGTTAGCGGAAGTGTGACTTGATCTGCAGCACCACCACTGGTGAACTGAAGTATTACTTCCTGGCTATTAAAATCAATGAGCTGTCCATGTAATACATACACACGCTGGGTCTAACAAAAGGATGAGACTTTCTTGCAAGAGTTAAAGCCACTCTTCCAAAAGGAAGTAAACCTCCACCCTCCTAGACTAGTCCTCCCAAATCTTATATTTCTCCCATAGACTAGAAACCCATAGTTAAGGAATACTATGTTAATGGGAAGAGTTTCCCTTCTGGGCAGCAGAGTGAGTCAGTGGTAAGCATAGTATAGCATGATGACTCAGTGGTTAACATGGAATAGCACAATGACTCAGTGGTTAACATAGTATAATTGGTTAGCATGGTATAACACGAAGGCTCAGTGTTTAGCATGGTGCAGCACAGTGGCTCAGTGGTTGACATGGTGTAGCACAATGGATCAGTGGTTAACATAGTATAATAAAGTGGCTCATTGATTAGCATGGTATAGCACGAAGGCTCAGTGGTTAGCATGGTGCAATCACAGTGGCTCGATGTTTAGCATGGTGCAGCACAGTGGCTCAGTGGTTGACATGGTGTAGCACAATGGGTCAGTGGTTAACATAGTATAATAAAGTGGCTCATTGATTAGCATGGTATAGCACGTAGGCTCAGTGGTTAGCATGGTGCATCACATTGGCTCGATGTTTAGCATGGTGCAGCACAGTGGCTCAGTGGTTGACATGGTGTAGCACAATGGGTCAGTGGTTAACATAGTATAATAAAGTGGCTCATTGATTAGCATGGTGCAGCACAGGGGCTCAGTGGTTAACCTGGTATAGCACAATGGATCAGTGGTTAACAGTATAATAAAGTGGCTCATTGATTAGCATGGTATAGCACGAAGGCTCAGTGGTTAGCATGGTACAGCACAGTGGCTCAGTGGTTAACCTGTCATAGCACAATGGATCAGTGGTTAACATAGTATAATAAAGTGGCTCATTGATTAGCATGGTATAACATGAAGACTCAGTGGTTAGCATGGTGCAGCACATTGGCTCAGTGGTTAACATGGTATAGCACAATTGGTCAGTGGTTAACATAGTATAATAAAGTGGCTCATTGATTAGCATGGTATAGCATGAAGGCTCAGTGGTTAGCATGGTGCAGCACAGTGGCTCAGTGGTTAACATGGTGTAGCGCAGTGACTCAGTGGTAAGCATAGTGTAGCACAGTGGCTCAGTGGTTAACATGGTATAGCACAATGGCTCAGTAGTTGAAATAGTATAATAAGGTGGTTCATTGGTTAGCATGGTATAACACGAAGGCTCAGTGGTTAGCATGGTGCAGCACAATGGTTCAGAGGTTAAAGTGGTGTAGTACAGTGGCTTAGTGGTTGTCAGTGTTGCCTTGTTAGGGTACTGGATTCAAATCCCACCATGGACAACATCTGCAGGAAGTTTGTATGTTCTCCTAGTGCTTGTGTGGGTTTTCTCCAGGCACTCAAATTTCCCCTGTGCTCTAAAGATATACAAAACTAACAAAAATATGGGCTAAGAACCTCAACATTTCATGTATCCAAAAAGTAGCAGAAATGCATTTTAAGATAGTTCCTATATCCACTTTGACTGTCTTTTGTCATTTGTAGAGGGCTGCTGATATTCTGTTGTGGTTGCATTGCTTTCTTGCCATACCAAGCGTGCACCTACATCATTTTCTTTAAAATAGTTTTAGATGTGCTGATCAAGTTTTAATATTTAGATTTTTCCTTAGTAAATCACGGTGGCTCAGTGGTTAGCATTGTTGTCTTGCCACTTTGGGGTACTTGGTTCAAAACTGACTAGGGACACCGTCTGCAAGAAGTTTGTAAGTTCTCCTAATGTTTGTAGGGGTTTTATCTGCTTACTCTGATTTTAAACTAAAAAAACATACAGATAGGTTAATCAGGATTTACGACTGAAAGCCCCAATGGGGACAGTGAATAAAGTACATAATGGCAATCTCTGTACAGCGCTGTGGAATATAACAGTGCTATATAAAGGAATACAGTAAATATTATTAAGGGCCAACGTCTACTAGGAATGATCTTGTATCTTCCTGAGCGGAAACCTTCCTTATACAGTCACAAAAAAACTTTAGCTGACGTGATAAGATTTCCTACCATCACGGGCAGCACGGTGGGTGGCACTGTTACCTTGGGGTCAAGGGCATAACTAGAATTCAAATGCCCCTATAGCAAATTGAGACAACCCCACCACCTAATGACAACAAAGAAAAACAGTATGTCCCTGGTGTTCTTTAGTAAGCTCTTTGGTCTTGGCCATGGTGGAGAGGTTGGAGTGTGATTGTGTGGAAAGATGTTTTTTATACAGGTAATGAATTGCAATTAATACAGGCAATGAGAGCAGAGTAGGAGGCTTCTTTAAGGAAAACTAACAGGGCTGTGAGAGTCAGAATTCTTGCCAGTTGATAGGTGACCAAATACTTATTTCATGCAATAAAATGCACAATAATTATTTACAAATCATGCAATGTGATTTTCTGGATATTTTTTTTTAGATTCTGTCTCTCACAGTTGAAGTTATCTACGATAAAAATTACAGACAGATTCTTTATGGTTGGGACAACTTGCAAAATTGCCAGTGTATCAAATACTTATTTTACCCACTGTGTACCACCTATCCTATGAATTGGTGACGCATGTTATTTGTGGCAAAACCCCTTTAAGACAATAGCAGGTTTATTTTCTAAAACAAACCTTGGTATTGAATATTCTAGATTTTAAAAGATACTAAAATTTCAGATTTTTACATTTGACCATTTCAAAGGATGCAGCGACATTGTATCTACAGGAAAGGGAAGAATGTCTGGAGCAGATACAATGTATTTTACAACTATTACCAAATTTCCTCATCTCCGGCCAGTAGGGGGCATGTTGGTTTCATTAGTTCGCAGCTGACACTCTCCAGCAGGGGTTATGGCTTGTGTTAAACTTTCTCCCCTCTAAGACAGCGATTTTAAAGGCCATCACAGCGTAGGAATAAACACAGACACATGGTGATTTTTCTGATATGGAGGGTGCAGGGCGCGCGCGGGGAGGTGTGGGACGGTCATTATGAGCCGCAGACTCCCCGGCCTGGGAATCGGTAATGGCACTTGGATGTAATAGGATCTGATTAATTTCTGCAGGGTGTCATAAATTGTATTATGGATGGGACAATAGAAAGCAAACATTACCAGGAGCCGCTCCTCTCGCCGACTCATTCTGGTGTCACTGTGCTTTGCTTTTTGATATGGAGTGAAAAATGACGGTTTCCAAGCACATCAAATTGGGCACATTTATCACATGTGCGGCACAAGCTTCACGCTGGTTCTGCCAATAACAACATCTCCTAATTTGCCTAAATTGACTGGATAAAAAGATTCCCCAAATGTTACATATTGCGCTATAATATGATAAAAGGGGTAGACATGGGCCCGGACTCACCCACAGGGGAAAGAATCCCTGGGCATGGCAGGCCTGGGGCAGCTTTTCAGACAGAAAGGCAGAAATAAAGAAGAAAGAAAGCAAGAGGCATGTGCAGTATGTATAGAAGCTGTACCGTGGGCCCCAATGAATCAGCTCCACTGGTGGGCCCAAGAATCAACTCCACTGGTGGCCCCAATAATTAATTCTACTAGTGGGCCACAAGAATCATCTCCACTGGTGGCCCTAAGAATCATCTCCACTGGTGGCCCCAAGAATTAACTCCACTGGTGGGTGCCAAGAATCATCTCCACTGGTGGCCCCAAGAATCATCTCCACTGGTGGGCCCCCAGAATCAACTCCACTGATGGAGCCCTAAGAATTAACTCCACTGGTGGGCCCCAAGAATCAACACCACTGGTGGCCCCAGGAATCAACTCCACTGGAGGCCCAAAGAATGAACTCCACTGGTGGGCCCCAAGAATAAACTCCACTGGTGGGCTCCAAGAATCAACTCCACTGGTGGCCCCAAGAATCAACTCCACTGGTGGCCTCAAGGATCAACTCCACTGGTGGGCCCCAAGAATCAACTCCACTGGTGGCCCCAAGAATCAACTCCACTGGTGGGCCCCAAGAATCAACTCAACTGGTGGGCCTGAGAATCAACTCCACTTGTGGGCCCCAAGAATTAACTAGTGGGCTACAGACATATGGGTCATAACTATCTATCTATCTATCTATCTATCTATCTATCTATCTATCTATCTATCTATCTATCTATCTATCCATCCATCCATCTATCTCATATCTATCTCATATCTGTCTATCTATCTATCTATCTATCTATCTATCTATCTATCTCATATCTATCTATCTATCTCATATCTATCTATCTATCTATCTATCTATCTATCTCATATCTATCTATCTATCTATCTATCTATCTATCTATTTATCTATCTTTCTTATAGACCCCCCTTGTTGCTCCATTGCTATATAGTTTTTTACAATGGTAATTCAGACAAGTGTTCCATTTTCTTTGTACATATTTCTTTCCGTCCAGCTGACCTCGCTGTAGGGATTCTACCTTTGTCTTGCTACAATTGGTAAAATAAAAGCAGCGTGTTGCAATTGTTCTCTATGAATCTCAGGTGGCATTTAATATTTTATATGCTGTCTGCGCGTTCAGGTGTTTTTGACGAAATCTCCAAGTTAAGTCGCCTCACACCAAAAAAAAAAGAAGGAAAAAAAAAAGCCTTGCTTAACTTTACAATCCATTTGTGAACTGGGAAAGCCTAACATGTTGCTGTTTCTTCACAGAGAGAATGATGCCCTCAGGTGTGATGCCTGCTTGGGAGAGAGACATTTACTGCTCGCCTCTACAGGCTTTTGCCCTTTCACTATGACATTAAGCAGAGCTATCAAATCACTTTACAGAGGACTAAACTAATCTGGCACACAACAGCGCTGGCATGAAGGTGATTGGGGTTGCAAGTTCATTCTTTTGCAGGATTTGGCAGGCTTTATATTTAGATTCAGGGAGAGAGACCGTCCGGAATCCGAGATCACAAAACAAATGTATATTCCCAGTGTGAGTCTCCGATCATAGCAGATTCTGGATGTGAACAGGTTACATAAACCCTCAGCAGCAGCAGGAGGAGCACAACTCCTAATAGCCTGCAATATCTCATATCTATCGTTCTATCTATCTATCTATCTATCTATCTATCTATCATCTATCTATCTATCTATCTATCTATTGTTCTATCTATCTATCTATCTATCTATCTATCTATCCATATATCGTTCTATCTATCCCATATCTATCTATCTATCTATTTATCTATCTCATTTCTATCTATCTATCTATCTATCTCCTATCTATCTATCTATCTATCTATCATCTATCTATCTATCTATCTATCGATCTATCTATCTATCTATCTATCTATCTATCTATCTATCTATCCATCTATCTATCTATCTATCTATCTAGCTATCATATCTGTCCGTCCGCCTGTCTGTCTCTCTATCTATCTATTTATCTGTATATAATTCAGAAAATATTGCAGCACTTCTCCAGGTGAAACTGAAAAGCAAAGTGTTTTATTCCCACATGCTTGCAGTCGTTGTTTCGACTCCCTTAACGTCGGTTGTAAGCATGTGGGAATAAAACACTTTGCTTTTCAGTTTCACCTGGAGAAGTGCTGCAATATTTTCTGAATTATATCTTACTATAGAGGCTTTACACCAGGCTTCAACATTTGATGGCACCCTGCTACCAATATCTTTTTGGACATATTTATCTATCTATCATGTATCTATCTATCTATCTATCTATCTCATATCTATCTATCTATCTATCTATCTATCTATCTATCTATCCCTCTATCTAATCTATCTATCTATCTATCTATCTATCTATCTATCTATCTATCTATCTATCTATCTATCTATCTATCATGTATCTATCTATCTATCCCATATCTATCTATCTATCTATCCCATATCTATCTATCTATATCTATCCCATATTTATCTATTTATCTATCCCATATATATCTATTTATCTATCCCATATATATCTATCTATATTCTATCTATCTGTCTATCTATCTATCTATCTATCTATCTATCCCATATCTATCTATCTCATATCTATCTATCTATCTATCTATCTATCTATCTATTTATCTTACTATCTGCTTGAATGCATATCTCCCTCAAATGTTTCTATTAGTGAAAATCCTCCTTACTCCGCCCACATGCAGTGATTGACAGTTTACCCTGTATAAGTGTTTGCACAAAGCAAACTGTCAGTCACTGTATATGGGTGGGATAAGCAGGACACTAAGGCTATGTTCACACGGCTTATTTTGGGACGTATCTCACCCCATATTTCGTATCGTACTGTGCTAAATACGGGGCAAGATACGTCCCAGTCATTACGGTAATCCACAGCTCTCATAGAGAACTATGGATTACGGCTCCTCTCCCCGCTCGGACAATACGCCATGGGGGGGAGATAAGTGACAGGTCAATTATTCACGGTGTGTATGCGCCGAGAATAATGCATGTCGATGGGACCGGCGGGCTGCCGCCCCGTACACACGACGTAATTGCGGGTGAAATACGTCCCACAATTACTGCCGTGTGAACTTAACCTTAGGGTGACACGTATGAACGGGGCTGCACCAGAAGTCTGGCGTCTTTTCAGCCCAATAGCTGGCACTGTTCTCTAGATTTATAACCAGGCGCACTCCAGTATTAATCGCATTACAGAGCATCCGCGGCACTTTGTAACGCGCCTGAGATCGGGGGTGTGCGGGAGGCGGGCGCACTACAACCGTACGAAGCTGCACATTTATAGCTTCAGTATGGCAAATCCAGGCGCATTACTGCTGGAACAGGTAGAGAACTTTACAAGTGGTTTACCTGAGCCACAAGTGTCGCTTAGTAGCTAGAAAGTGCTAAATCTATGACCCGCAGTAGAACAGGTTCAGAGATTCAGGTGCATTCTACGCTACTATTGTGCAGAAAAAAAAATGGCATCTGAGCGTCAAAAATCATACATGTCGCCCTTACTATCTGTTACGGAGTCCTGTGAGGATTTTCTCTGCTTTTTACTCAGAACTCCAACTGTATAAAACTACATAACACATCTCAGCTTCTCTCCTTCCTGCTGCTAGATAGAACAGCAAAAACAGGTTCAATGTATAGTCATAATACTTGACTGCTAAAATAACTCCTATAATAAACTGCAATACTTATAAATTGCAGTGTATTATGCCTATTAATTTAGCAGTAACTGACATGTCATGAGGCCCTCCCTCCAGCAGACTCTAATAAATGCTTACTGGAGGGCAAAAAGGCAATCTCACCAACATGGTGCTCTCCCCAAGGAGAGATATTCCCCTTTCTGAGCCACTCATTGCCTCCCACCCAGCCAGCCAGTATCACTCTGCTCTGCACTGATGAGGGGTAAAACCCTGAAACAGCTGTCTGCAGATAAGTGATACTGGCTGGCTAATATCCCTTTTGCGTTTTAAAGACTCAAAGAAAAAGAAGTCAAAAGAAAATTGAGGATTTGTTACATCCAATAGAGGGAGCTTGAGCTTTTCAGCTCCTTTCCCATAATTCCTTGTGATCTAATAAATGTACTAAGTCAGCAATTCTGGGGACCGTAACAACCTATGAGCACCCACTCCAGCTACGTTGGATCAGGAGGAAGGGGTGACTGAGGAAGCCACCTTCTTCTGTCTAGCCACCTAGAGGAACCCGTCACATTGAAAAGGTTATCTGATCTGTGGGCAGCAGGTTATGGAGCAGGAGGAGCTGAGTAGATTGATTTATAGTTTTTTTAAAAAGATTCAGGGCAACTTGTATTTTATCCATTTAAACTCCTGCTTGTTCTATGTTAAGGAGTCCAGCGGGCAGGGTTATCAGTGACTGACAGCCTCCATTCTATTAGCGTGTATACAGATAGTTGTCAATC
Organism: Phyllomedusa bahiana; assembly: GCA_025379985.1. Taxonomy (NCBI): domain Eukaryota; kingdom Metazoa; phylum Chordata; class Amphibia; order Anura; family Hylidae; genus Phyllomedusa; species Phyllomedusa bahiana. The sequence continues at coordinate 163,189 of JAODAL010003044.1, forward strand.
ACTGATAACCCCGCCCACTGGACTCCTAAACTCAGGCACTTAAATGGGTATATTACAAGTTCTACTGGATCTTTCCCCACAGAACAATACATCAATCTGCTCAGCGCCTCCTGCTCTATGACATGCTGCCCGCAGATCTGATAGTATGTTTAATGTAATGGGCTCCCTTTAAATGCTGTGGTCCGTTTATTGAACATTTGAGGGGATAAATAGAGAAGACTGGCGTTATCCTTGCTCCCAGATTTCAGCTGTATGTTCCACCTAATGACTCCCGAATCGTCTCCATCATGTATGATGGATTGTGGAAAAGTACTTCCAACAGCACTGTACATGCACAGAGGATTTCAGGTGGGGTTTAAAGTGTCAAAGATCAATTGACACAGAACTTTTCTAAGGAGAAGTGATATCATACAATGACATAATGGAATCCAAAACCATGGAAAAGACTCATTGGGCTCTGCTACATGTGCATGTTATATGTCATATCAGTGTACTGTATATGATCACACCTATAAACCCAAATGTATAACTGCTGCATATCATACAATAGTCATCTCTAGGAGAGAGAAACTTCTGGAATAATTATTTGTGCTGCATGGGTCAATTCTGACCACTCCGGCAACGGAACAAACTTGATAAATGACCCCCTCCTCGTTCTATCAAGTTTCTGTAAATTTCATTTTTTGAACGCTGCGCAGGAAGCAATTGCTGATCTGAGATTAAAACAGACATAACAGTGATGGAGGATTGGAGAAGAGGATACAAACACGTCCTGTCACCAATAGTAAAATCATTTATTTCTTGGGTTGGTAAAGTGAGAGTCCCCCACACATGAGTAATACAAGAGGGAGAACAATAAAGCGGAGTTTAAAAGCCTTTATGGCGGAGGAACTATGTAGGTTATCATTGGCGGAGAAGATGTATAGTCAATGGCGGATTTAGGCATAGATAATTCATATTTATATGAAAGTATGTTCCTCTCTAGTCACATCCAAAGCTGCAATCATTGCTACATAGTTAGTACGGTTGAAAAAAGACATATGTCCATCAAGTTCAACCAAGTGTGGGAGAAAATGTGAGTGAAGGGAAGGGGATGGGGAGTTTTTAAAGCTTTGTTCCCCTACTGATGCAGACTTTGGAACCCATAAGGCAAGAACCAATCTGCCCTAAAGGAATATTTCATCCCTGAATCCAAATTTACCATCAGACTGGATCCACATGTTTAATTCAACTCCATAAGTATTAATATTTAGTAGTAAGCTATTATCTAAGCCTTGCTTGAACCCTCATCTGTTCCTGCTGTGTCCAGCTCCTCAGGCGGCTATTCCACAGATTCATAGTTCTCATGGTGAAAAAGGCTTTTCTATTCTGGAGATTGTATCTTTTTTTCTCCAGACGGAGGGAGCGCCCCGTTTGTCTTTTAAGGAGGTTTTACATGAAGTAGCTTTTCCCCATACTTTTTGTAGGAGCCATTTTTATACATATATAAAATAATCATGTCTCCCCGGAGCCATCTTTCCTTACTCTTGCAACCTTTCCTCATGACCTAGAGGCTCCATTCCCCTTATTAGTTTGGTGGTTCATAGAACATAGCTTTGTTCAATTACTGATGAAAACTTTGGAACCTATAAGACAAGACCAGTCTGTCCTAAAGAAATATTTCATTCTTCATCCCAGAGTTACCATCAGACTGGATCCAGATGTTTTATTTGACTACATAAGTATTAATATTATTTAGTAGTAAGGGGTTAATTAAGCCTTTCTTGAAGCCTCACCTGTTCCTGCTGTGACCAGCTCCTCAGGCAGCTATTCCACAGCGTCACAGTTCTCATGGTAAAGAAGGTTTTTCTCCTCTGGAGATTGTAACCTTTTTTCTCCATATAGAGGAAGCGTCCCCTTTGTCTTTTGAGGGGGCTTTACATGAAATAGCTTTTCCCTGTATTTTTTGTAGGAGCCATTTATATACTTATAGAAATTAATCATGTCTCCCCGGAGCCGTCTTTCCTTATTCTTGTGACCTTTCTTCATAACTAAGAGGTCCCATTCCCCTTGTTAGTTTGGTGGTTCATAGAACATAGCTTTGTTCCGTTACTGATGAAAACTTTGGAACCCATAAGACAAGAACCAGTCTGTCCTAAAGAAACATTTTATTCCTGATCTCAGAGTTGTCATCAGACTGGATCCACATTTTTAATTCGGCTCCATATATATAATATTATTTAGTGGTAAGTAGTTATCTAAACCTTTCTTGAACCTTCACCTGTTCCTGCTGTGACCAGCTCCTCCGGAAGCTATTCCACAGAGTAACAGTTCTCATGGTAAAAAAAAAAAGCCTTTTTTCTTCTGGAGATTGAATCCTTCTTTCTTCAGATGGAGGGAATGCCCCCTTTGTATTTTGAGGGAAATAGCTTTTCCCCATACTTTTTGTAGGAGCCATTTATATACTTAAATAAACTAATCATGTCTCCCTGGAGCCGTCTCTCCTTATTCTTGCAACCTTTCCTCGTGAATATGAGGCCCCATTCCCCTTATTAGTTTGGTGGTTCATAGAAATACTAGTTGTGCTTAAATAGCAATGGTCTTAGAATGAGATGTTTGATGTTATATATTTTATGTTTTTATATATATATATATATATATATATATATATTTGAGATATATATATATATATATATATCTATATATATATATATATATATAAAACAAAATATATGACATCAAATATATCTATTATATCTATCTATTTATATCTATCTATATCTATCTATCTGTGTATCTATATCTATCTATTTATTTATCTATATCTATATATCTATATCTATCCATATATTTATATCTATCTATTATATCTATTATTATATATCTATATCTATCTATCTATTTATCTATCTCATATCTATCTATCTATCTATCTCATATCTATAAATCTATCTAGTGGGAGGCAGTTCATGGATTGGCATTACTCTGTTCATTTTGATTGACACATATTTTATCCAATCTGAAACAATGTATCATAATAAATACCAGCAACTGTTTCTTCCTGTCATGCCTCTGATGAAGCGCCAGTTTAGGCGTGTAACGCTTAAGGCCTCGTTTGTGTCCGATTGCTTTTATCTGGTGTTGCTGAGGAACCTCGCTCACTAGTTTTAATAAAGTTGAACACTTCATAAAATCTGAGGTGTCTAAGGGATCCATAGCGATACGTGCGCCGCTACTTCTTCATTTTTGTTTTTACAATTTTCTATCTATCTATCTATCTATCTATCTATCTATCTATATCTATCTATCTCATATCTATCTATCTCATATCAATCTATCTATCTATCTATCTATCTCATATCTATCTATCTATCTAGCTCTCATATCTATCTATCTATCTATCTATCTATCCATATCTATCTATCTATCTATCTATCTAGCTATCTATCTCATATCTATCTAGCTATCTATCTCGTATCTATCTATCTATCTATCTATCTCATATCTATCTATCTATCTATCTATCTATCTATCTATCTATCTATCTATCTATCTATCTCATATGTATCTATCTATCTCATATCTATCTATCTATCTATCTGTATGTATGTATATATATATACACACACTGTATACAAATATGCTCTGCTGCGATTCAGTAGATGGGTATCAGGATTTATAGGATTTATATTGCCGAGGCTCACACTACGTGTAATAGTAGACTGACATCCTCTCTGACCTTCTAACTCAGAGTCAAAATTATTGATTATTTACCGTCTGACAGATCTGGTAAATCACAATTCAGACAGGCTTGTTAACCATTTGCTCCTTTCGATGGATATTGCATCAGCATTAAATGTGTAATGATTTAATGGTTTATTTATAGCATAAGAAGGTGTAACAGACAGTAAATAATAGATACACTCGGAATACATTACCCAGAGGTATTCAGAGCCGGCACACAAGCTACTTTCATAAGTTATGCATGAAACATTAAAAAAGGGAGATCAGATATTGAGGCTTCACTTACTCACATGTTGTAGCTAAAAGGAATCATGTTAAAGTCACTCTAATGGAAAGACAACAGGGTGACAATGTAACTTCTTAAATATTGACTTGGCATAAGTAGGCTAGAAACAAGGAAGAGGAAAAAGAGAAGAGGAAGTGAGGTGAAGGAGGTGCGTACAAGGTAGAAGTGTAAGAAAGGGGAGTAAGAAAAGGAAAACAGGAGAAAGGGAAAGAGGAACAAGGTAATAAAGATAGGCAACAAGGATAGGAGAGTGAGAAGAAGGAAAGACAGGAGGAAGGAAGGATGAAAGGAAGGAAGGAAGAACAGTCAACAGGAGAAAGGAAAGAAGAAAGAAAAAAGGATGAAATATAGAGAGACAGGAGGGAGGGAGGGAAAGAGGGAAGAAGGAGGGAAGGAAGGAGGGAAAGAAGGAAGGAAGGAAGGAAGGAAGAAAAGAAGGAGGTATTGAGGGAAAGAGGGAAGGAAGAAAGGAAGGATGGAAGGAGGAAGGGAGGGAGGGAGGAAGGGAAGAAGGAATGGAAGGAAAGAAGGAAGGAAGGAAGGAAGGAAGGTAAAGGGAAGCATAAAGAAAAAAAAGGGGTAAAGAATCAAAAGATAGACGGAAGTAGGTAAACAGGATAAAGACAAGAAGAAAGGACAGAAGGAAAGTAAGAAGAAAAGAAGAAAGAGGAAAACAAATGAGAAATGAAGGAAGGAAACAACGAAGAAAGGAAGAAAAGGCAGGAGAAAAAAAGAAAGAAATGAAGGAAGAAAGCCAAAGATGAAATATGGAAATGGAAGAAATGGAAGAAAAAATAAGGGAAAGAAAGTAAAAATAAAGGAATAATAAAGAAGAAAATAAATTGAGGAATGAAGGCATGAAAGAAGGAAGGAAGGAAAAAAGAGAGCAAAGAGAGACAGAGAAATAGTGATGGGAAGGAACATAATAAGCATGAAGAAAGGAAAAAAAGTTGAAGAAGGAGGCAGCTATTTTAAGAAGCAAGAAGAAAGAAAGAAGGTGGTAAGAAGGAAGGCTGGCTGCACGTCCCGATAGATTGCCTTCACTCGTGGCTATATTATATCTTAAATAATGTGACTGCTGGTAAAGGCCTACATGTGGCCCAGGTCTGCCATACCATAGGTCAGCTACAGCCAGTTTGGCAACCTACACATATGGTGCAAGTCAGCCACTGTCTCTTCAGTAGGATTATATGTGTCACATCTTAAAATCCCTTCTGGAAAGGGAAACAATAAAACCTATAATCCGTTGTCCAATGTAAATGCTGACTCAAGAGACTCATCCCATCAAGATGATAAGTGTAGAAAGCAGGAGCGTCGCATGGGACAGGAAATAGAAAGCCAGAATAGACTTTGCATGCAAATGATGCTGACTCCAACCGAATATCCAAAACACAACTGGGGTCATTTAATTGACAAAATGACTTTGATTCAGAAAACAAGTACATTTTCCATTATGTTCAATTTGGAAACACAATTAGACACGAGCGCAACTGTCACCAGGGCTGTGATACACGGACACTTCCGAAAACTAGCAGCTCTTCCCGGAGTCCTCACTTTTGGGGAGGACTGTCACGTTTGGTAATGCCGCCGGTCTTCTAAATTAAACTTAACTTCAGGTTACAAAGTGTTTCATCAACAGAGTGAGAAGGAATCAATATGGTGGGTGTAGGGGGAGGGGCGAGGATGCATGAACAAGAAATGAGATCTTCAGTTAACGAACATCCAACCGTTACAATTGTTTCCGATCTTTGCCGTTCTGTTGAAACAATCGTCGGCTCATCTTTCCAAGATACAAATTAGCAAATAATAAGAGTGGAACAAGAAGAAGGAATTTCGCAGCTGAAATAAATGTCTCCCATTAATAATCATTGAACGACTTCATCATAGGGCCGCTATGTTTGATTCCCTGACAAAATCTGGAGAAAAAATATATTTCTGTTTATTGAGCGGCGGCGGCGTGGCTGGTGTATTAATTCTGGATGCAGTTTATTACTTTGGTAAGGGTGAAACATCGTTCCTAGGAGAAGAAAAAAAAAACAAACTTCACGTTGTCATCTTCTTAAGTCTTTGAGCCGGGAGATCAAGCGTTGATCATATTTTATGATGTTTTTATTGTCAGGCTGTCAATATGCAAATATCGCTCAATTACAAAGTGTATTGGTGGAATGGGCTGCCAGGACTTTATTGTGTTAATAGAGTGACAAGAGTACATTAAGATGAGAGTCTTGAGGACCTCTATGGTTTGCACCCAACGTCGGCACCTTCTCTTGTGTCCTCTTTTGTTCCCTTACATCTAAAGGGGCTCATGCTGACTTGAAAGCTTGTGTGAGATCAACCTTCTGAGTAACTATTAGTATGCTGTGATACATCCTGCTAAAAGTGCCTTTATATACATAGTATGAAGCTATGAACACATTACCTTAGATGGCAACGATGGAAGGAATGCACGGGGCAAGATTTATCTGCTTTCATCCATCCAAAAACGTAAAGATACAGAATTGCTGCCCCTTAGTGCAGGGCGTCAAACTCCGAAGGCCACATCAACGTTATGGTTCCCCTCAAAAGACTGTGTGTAACCCTAAATCTGTGTTACTGTAACTACTCTTTAACATATTGTTACATAATATGAAACACCATATGCACCAAATGGAAGTATCCCAGTTGGCTTTCTATGGGAGTGTTCCTCAATTCCAGACCTTGAAGTCATGGTTTCAGGAATTCCCTAGGAAGGCGCAGGTGATATAGCTATTTTCCATGGGCGTAACTATAGTCATAGCAGCCATAAGGACTGGTATGGGGCCCAGGGGTTGAGGGGGCACCACTCAGGTACAAGAACTTTGGTCCTTTTTGTAGGTAACAAGTAGTTGGTGGCTTGCTGTTCTCCAGCTCTACTATGTGAGTTCCCAGATATATGGCAGGATTATTTATACCTTTCATTATTTCTACTTATGTGGCTGTTTTAGTTTATTGTCATTAGGTGATGGGGCCACAACTCATTTTGAGATGGGGCCAAATGAATTCTAGTTACGCCCCTGCTATTGTCAGGGCATTATTTAATATATCCTGAAAACATCACCTATTGGTTTGCCTTGAACAGACGTGGAGAGGCCCAGAAGGAAATAGGAGAAATCACTAATAGGCCCCTGGGCATGGTGGGCTTCTGGCCATTGTGTCCCAGTAGTCATGTCAGGCCCTGAGCTGCTTTCAGGAAGAAAGGCAGAGAAAGAGAGTCAGAAAGCAAGAGGCAGAGTCATGTGCAGTATGCTCAGAAATGTACAGTAGCTATAGAGGGGGCTCTAAGAATCAACTCTCCCAGTGGGCCCCAAGAATAAACTTCACTGGTGGACTCCAAGAATAAACTTCACTGGTGGGCTCCAAGAGTCAACTTCACTAGTGGGTTCCAAGAATCAGCTTCACTGGTGGGCCCCAAAAATCAACTTTACTGGTGGCCCCCAAAAATCAACTTTACTGGTGGGCCCCAGGCACCCCAGACCGACATCGATCTTGAGGACTGGAGTTGAAGAATACTGATCTATGGTGTATGTACCTTTTTTAGGTTGCTGATAAAGTAGTTTAAATTGTTCCACCAGAGATGTTTTGTAGCTCCATGTGGTAAGAAAATGGCCACAATGTCCTTTTAGGTTTTAAAGTAGCCAACCACTTATGCTATTTAGCAACAAGGTTCCTACATTGAAGGGTGGCTAGAGTGCCTGGTCCTGAGAGCTGGTCCTTCTGCATCTGAACCTTCTCCATCACTGCTCTCTGTGTATAAGCTCTTGTGGGACATACAAAATGACATAGTGGGCAGATTTGGCCTGATACATATTCCTTATTGGGTCCAAGAATTAGGACAGCAGGTAGGTGGAGAGTAAGCAGAGTTGGTCAGGAGTATGATAACAGCCAAGCTTGTGGTACTATGTTGTTTCTATAACTTGGAAGCTGCAGTACATGACTGGGGAGATACTCTGATTCTATGACAATCATTCACATCTATGGGAGTTACTGAAACAGTGGAACATCGCAAATTTGATGGGGAGCAAATGTTATGTACATGGGGCCTTAAAATACTAACCAGCTCCAAGCTAGAAGATGGTGCTCCTCTATAAAAGCATTTTTCTAGAGAAGAGAGTGGCTACAAAGAACATCTCTCGTACTGGAGGACCCTTCACGTCAGCCCATTTAAAGCTTCATTCGATATCTGTAATGCTTCAATTCAATTCGTGCTGTATTGGAATTTAGCACTTGTTGCCAATTCTCCCATAGATGATAATAATCACTGGAGACTGTAGCAAACCCTTAAACAAAAAAAAGAATTGCCCAAAGTGATCAGCCCCTTGGAGGTAAACTGGACAAAATGTCACCGACATAATGCAAAATAAGGTTTAAATAAAGTTATGCAAATAACTAAGCCAGATAAAGATATAGTCCTTAAACATATGATAAGAAAGAGCTGCTGGAAGCTGGAAATTACTTTCTATGATGAGGACAGGAGCTTCTTTGGATCATGGACTTTATACACAATGGACCATAAAAAATAAAAAATGTAAGAGTAGTGCAGGACATGCAGTACCGCACTGTACTGTAGAGACACGCTATAGACCATCAATCACTGCATGCACCTCACTAATACATGTAAGAGCAGTACAGGACATGTATTACCGCACTGTACTGTAGAGAGGAGCTATAGACCGCCAATCACTGCATGCACCTCACTAATACATGTAAGAGCAGTACTGGACATGTAGTACCACACTGTACTGTAGTGAGGAGCTATAGACCACCAATCACTGCATGTACCTCACTAATACATGTAAGAGCAGTACAGGACATGTAGTACCGCACTGTACTGTAGAGAGACGCTATAGACCACTAATCACTACATACACCTCACTAATACATGTAAGAGCAGTACAGGACATGTAGTACCGCACTGTACTGTAGAGAGGCGCTATAGACCGCTAATCACTGCATACACCTCTCTAATACATGTAAGAGCAATACAGGACATGTAGTACCGCACTGCACTGTACAGAGGTGCTATAGACCACCAATCACTCCATACACCTCACTAATACATGTAAGAGCAGTACAGGAGATGTAGTACCTCACTGTACTGTAGAGAGGAGCTATAGACCAATCACTGCATGCACCTCACTAATACATGTAAGAGCAGTACAGGACATGTAGTACTGCACTGTACTGTAGAGAGGCGCTATAGACCACCAATCACTGCCTGCACCTCGCTAATACATGTAGAGCAGTACATGACATGTAGTAATGCACTGTACTGTAGAGAGGTGCTATAGACCACCAATCACTGCATGCACCTCACTAATAAATGTAAGAGCAGTACAGGATATGTAGTACTGCACTGTAACATAGAGAGGTGCTATAGACCACCCATCACTGCATGCACCTCACTAATACATGTAAGAGCAGTACAGGACATGTAGTACAGCACTGTACTGTAGAGAGGTGCTATAGACCACCAATCACTGCATGCACCTCACTAATACATGTAAGAGCAGTACAGGACATGTATTACTGCACTGTACTGTAGAGAGGCGCTATAGACCACCAATCACTGCATGCACCTCACTAATACATGTAAGAGCAGTACAGGACATGTAGTACTGCACTGTACTGTAGAGAGGCGCTATAGACCACCAATCACTGCATGCACCTCACTAATACATGTAAGAGCAGTACAGGACATGTAGAACTGCACTGTACTATAGAGAGGCGCTATAGACTGGCAATCACTGCCTGTAGCTCACTAATACATGTAAGAGCAGTACAGGACATGTAGTACCGCACTGTACTGTAGAGAGGCGCTACTAGACCTCCAATCACTGCATGCACCTCACTAATACATGTAAGAGCAGTACAGGACATGTAGTACTGTACAGTACTGTAGAGAGGTGCCATAGACCACAAACCACTACATGCACCTCACTATTACATGTATGAGCAGTACAGAACATGTAGTACTGCACTGTAATGTAGAGAGGCTTTGCTAGACCGCCAATCACTGCATGAACCTCACTAATACATGTGAGAGCAGTACAGGACATGTAGTACCGCACTGTACTGTAGAGAGGTGCTATAGACCGCCAATCACTGTATGTACCTCACTAATACATGTGAGAGCAGTACAGGACATGTAGTACTGCACTGTACTGTAGAGAGATGCAAATAGACTCCAATCACTGATGCACCTCACTAATACATGTAAGAGCAGTACAGGACATTAGTACTGCACTGTACTGTAGAGAGGCGCTATAGACCACCAATCACTGCATGCACCTCGCTAATACATGTAAGAGCAGTACAGGACATGTAGTACCACACTGTACTGTAGGGAGGCACTATAGACCGCCAATCACTGCATGCACCTCACTAATGTAAGAGCAGTACAGGACAGTAGTACTGCACTGTACGTAGAAGGTTGCTTTTAGACCACCATCACTGCATGCACCTCACTGAATACATGTAAGAGCAGTACAGGACATTTTATATGCACTGTACTTTAGAGAGGCGCTATAGACCACCAATCACTGCATGCACTACTAATACCAATGTAAGAGCGTACAGAACATGTAGTACCAGACTGCACTGTAGAGAGGCCTTAGACCACCAATCACTGCATGAAACTCAGTAATGCAGATGTTTTACAAGTGAAATCTTCATGATAATTTATTGGATCAGTGTCTGGAACATTGTTATCTTATCTTGAACCCACACTCAACCTAGAATATCTTAGGAAAGACCAATGTTTGCTGTAAATACTGTATCCTGATGCCATTGTAACTTGTTGGACCATTGTATTACTGTTACTGATTATTACTATTTATTACTGTTGCTACTTTATCGTTATCTTTTAGGATAAACCTAAATTAAAGGGTATAGTAGCCACAATATTGGAGATACTGGGATTTAGAGAAACCTAAAACATTGGTATCTGGAGAGCAAATTGAAATTGTTATTGAGAAAGATATCCCTCATTAATCGCAAATTAAATAAAGCCACTTATCCCTTAGACAGGCGAGACACCCTGGAGGTTCTGAGCGCGGATTCTGTGCATTCAGACCAAATCTAGTCAGGTATTGCTTTTATGTCAGATAGCTTCGAGTTTCAAGACTCAATAAATAAAAGGTCAAAAAGTTCTTCAAAAGAAAGCTAACTCTCCACCTTCTTTCCAAAGGCAATAAGACTCCGTGGCATCGAAAATCGAAGAGGTCAAATGAAGTCTGCTAAGGTCAGGTGTTTCATACAGACTTGCAACCTATTTCTCCTGCCTCGTCTTAATGCTCGAAAATAAAGAAGACTGTTTGGGAGTCTGTGGAGCGTGATTGAGCATCAGCGCATCGTGGAAGGCTGTCTCACTGCATGGGAGTCAATGTTCATCAGAGGTGTTGGCGTCGACGTTGGCTTTTTTTTCCCCTGTTCTCACGTACATAAGATCTGCCATGGCACTGACATGCCTCGGGGAGGCGAAGAATGAAGCGGAGAGGATGTGACACATAACAGACCAGACGGTTTATGGAGATCCATTCGGATGGAGTCAATGTGCCTCGTTTCACAGTCGGTTATAAGGAGCCTTATCCTTCAATGTGATGCAACCCATTTACATTATGAGAGGGATTATATAAAGCAATGGCTTCTGAGAAAAGAGCTGAGGAGCTCCACAGCGCACTCTATTGGATGTAGTTATCCTCAGTTCACATGTAGCTCACAGGAGCCTAGCAATGTGAAAGGGATTTGAGCCAAACCTGTTAAGTTCATATACAGACAGCTGTTTCATGGTATTTTTCCCTCAACAGTACAGAGAAGAACTTACAGGTTGGCTGAGTGAGAGGCAAGAGTGGCTTCAGAAGGGGAAAAATCTCTCCTTGAGGAGAGGGACCACTAAATTGGTCGGTGTGAGGGTTTACTTGCCCTTCAGACCTCACTGACTGTTTTGCATAAAGCAAAGGCTTATGGGAAAAGAGCTGAGGAGCTCCACAGCGTACTCTATTGGATGTAGTCATCCTCAGTTCACATGTAGCTCGCAGGAGTCTTGCAATGTGAAAGGGATTTGAGCCAAACCAGTTAAGTTCATCTACAGACAGCTGTTTCGGGGTATTTTCCCCTCATCAGTGCAGAGTAGAACTTACTGGTTGGCTGTGTGAGAGGCAAGAATGGCTTCAAAAGGGTAAAAATCTCTCCTTCAGGAGAGGAACCAATAAATTGGTCGGTGTGAGGGTTAACTTGCCCTTCAGACCTCACTGACTGTTTTGCATAAAGCAAAGGCTTATGGGAAAAGAGCTGAGGAGCTCCACATCGCACTCTATTGGATGTAGTTATCCTCAGTTCACATGTAGGAGCCTAGCAATGTGAAAGGGATTTGAGCCAAACCAGTTACGTTCAACGACAGACAGCTGTTTCGGGGCATTTGCTCCTCGTCAGTGCAGAGTAGAACTTACTGGTTGGCTGGGTGAGAGGCAAGAGTTGCTTCGAAAGGGGAAAAGTCTCTCCTTGAGGAGAGGAACCAATAAATTGGTCATTGTGAGGGTTTACTTGCCATTCAGACCTCACTGACTGTTTTGCATACAGCAATGGCTTATGGGAAAAGAGCTGAGGAGCTCCACGAGAGAGATTATATTCATTTCTGTCGTCGTGACTGGACTATGGGACTTTGGATCCCTAACATTCTCTCTATTTAGCAAAACCTCCAATAATTTACTTTTATGTTACATTTCGACTACCCTGTGCTCCAAGCTCGTGAAAGCACCAAAGATAGTCATATTTTGATGCATCTCCTAAAGTTAGAAGATTCCTGTTGTGGCCATTACTAGCAGGAGAAGAGGTTCATCAGGGGCAGTGTCTTTCCTGAAGCAAAAAGTTCCAATTTCCAAATGATCCCGTTAATAGAGTGATAGTATTTCCTGGTCAGTCTGTCACGGGATGATCAAAAATAAAATTAAAAAGGAAAAAAAATCTTTTAAACCCTCCAGTGGCGCTACAGTCCCAGTGATCCCAAACCATGACGTCACGTTCGCTTCTATGACCTGGAAAAATCAAGTAGATGGTCTCTTGTTGTCTTTTGCACCCGCCATGTGGCCTGTGATTGGTTGTGGGTCTTTTGTGACTGAAAGGGGGGGCATCACTGTTAGTCTTCATATGACCTGGAAGCCAATCAAAGTCCAGACTGGTCTCTTGTTGACTATATTGCACCTGACCACTGTGGCCTGTGATTGGTTGTAGGGTCATGTGATGACTGAATGGGGACATCATTGGTTGCGAGGCAAAAAACTAAATCTGGTCTCTTGCTGACTATATTGCACCTGACCACTGTGGCCTGTGATTGGTTGTAGAGTCATGTGATCACTCAATGGGGACATCATTGGTTGCGAGTAACAAAAACAAAATCTGGTCCCTTGCTTACTATATTGCACCTGACCACTGTGGCCTGTGATTGGTTGTAGGGTCATGTGATGACTGATTGGTAACATCATTGGTGGCGAGTCAAAAAACAAAATCTGGTCTCTTGCTGACTACATTGCACCTGACCACTGTGGTCAATGGTGACATCACTGGTCAGCACATCCAAAACAAAATATGGTCAGCACATCCATTTTGAAAAATAAGCCTATAGGTGCACACTGTTGTGGCAGCCAACAGCTTTGCAAGCACAATACAATATAAGTAGCACTCTAAAGGCACTAAAAATGGTCAAAAAGGGCATAAGAATTTTTGGGGACAGCATTTCTGCTACTAAGGAATGTATGAAAAAATGTGAGGTTCTTAGTGCACATTTTTTATCAAAACTTGCCGTGGCAAGGTGACCCCAATTCAGGTGGGAACCTACACTACATGTTACCTCTCTTGGTGTCTGTTCAGATCTCCACATTTCAGGGTTAGAAGGTTCCAGCTATAAACTTGATCTGATTAAAAAGCCTGTGCAGGTGGGTGAAGTGCACAAACCAAGATGGGAACCAGCCACTTCCCCACGCAAACAGTTAAAAAACAAAATCGGGTTAGCACATCCACTTTGAAAAGTAAACGTATAGGGGCACACTGGTGTAGCAGTCAAAAGTTATGCAAACACATCATAATATCAGCAGCACTCTATAGGCACTAAAAACGGTCAAAAAGGACATAAGCATTTTTTGGAACAGCATTTCTGCTACTATGGAATATATGGAAAAATCCATGGTTGCAAGGTCATATGAAGACTAAATAGTGTTGTCATTGGCTGGGATCACCAGGATCGTCAGCAGCATTGAAACGGGAGGATTTATGTGGTAAGTTTTTTTTCTTCTGTTTTTAATTTTCCCTACTGCCAAGCATTTATTAATTTTAAAACACCCCTATAACAGGAGATTTTTCAAAAAGCCCCTTGTTGGGGAGAAGGTGGTGAAAACGCATACATAGAACGGAGCAGATCCATTGTAAAGTTCAAAATGGGTCTTTCTATCCAGGACCGAAAAGCCTGGTTGGATTCTGTTTACCCACAATTCCGTTCTCATTGGTTTCACATCCTTGTTTTTTAGCCATGCACTTTTTATGGAGAGGTTTGCTTTTAGGTAGTAAAAAGGGTGAAATCAACAAGATTTGGGTCCAAGTTTTCCAAGGGTGCTATAAAGGTCTTCCTCTATGGTATGTAGATCCTGGAGTAGTGGATGGTATTATGGTAAAGTTCCCACCAAAACCTACAGAGAAAGGAGAAGGGTATTTGTTTGGGGAAAGTCAGTTATCACCCCCTTCCTGAGATAAGATGTACATATAAGTCATTAAAGGGGTTCTGAAAACTGAATATGGTGCTTGACTATTTTCATTAGTTCTGTAGATTTTGTCAGTCTCATGGTTGTCAAACTCCAGTCAAACCTTTCCTCTCTACACAAGCACAGTGAGGGAGAATAGCCACAGGGGCCCGATTTTTTAGTGATCACTTTGGGTCCCAGCATTAAACCAAGATAACTTATGTACCATAAAAACGTTAGATCCCTAAACACTAGTTACGTATTATTCCCTACAAAAAATGTAAAATGTTGACCTCAGTTGTCCTTCACAACTACTAGACTGCTGCTATGGCTTCTATGGCTATGGTTGGTAATTCCTAGTTTCTCTACTCACATAGGGCTATGGTTACACCGCTGGGTCTTCCGTACTTTGTCTTTCCATTGTAACTTAGCCAATTGGTCATCCCTAGTTTCTCTATGCACATAGGTCTTCCCTACTTTCTATATCCATTGTAACTCAGCAGTAGGTTTAGTAAGTTCAGTAACTCCGACTTCATAGTCATTCAACTTAGTCTTGTCCTATGGGTAAAGCTGTAGCGGTCAATGGAATCTATTAACCCTATCTGAAGTTTTGGAATTTCATAATTCTCTGATAACTTAATTCAACAAAAGACATTTTTAAAGGATTAAAAATGAGCCTAAAACATACATATTGTAAGTTGCCATTTAACTTGCGTGGCCTTGGCCATAGGTCTATAAGGCTCCTTACTTTGCAAAATCCTATATTCATGTCAGAGCTCCAGTTTTCATTGTGGCTTTTATCAAGGCTATGAAAAAGTCTAAAATGTCACTTAGAGCAGGCATCTTCCCATTAATGGAGGAGAAACATATTCATGTCTATTTCATGAGCTTCGTTTCTTATTTAGTTCAATACAGCACAAGCGCGGAGCATGAAACGGCTGATTTAATGCGCGTCAACAACCACAGCTGGCACATAAATCATAGAGGTATCATTGTAACACAACTAACATAGTAAAAGTGAAAACAGTGCAGAGTACTGCTCAGCTATAAAATGTGTTTTAGTATCAACGCGGCATAGCTGCATAGCAAGGAGTAGGATCCAAAAATAGCAAATGGCACTAAACTATCTCTTGAAAGCACCTAATATATGTCATGTTATCCTTTGTGATAAAATATAATATTCCAAAGAGCTGGGGGGGAAAAAAAGTCCAAGCTTGGTGAAATTACAGGAACCAAAGCATTACTGTGTATAATAAATAACACATTATAACATTCTGCTGCTCGCTACGTGAAATTTAAAGGGATATCACCATCAAAATATGTTTTTATGCTCTACCTACACATGAACAAAAATTATTTTACTTAAATGGGTGTTCCGAGTTTATAAAAAAGGAAAGAAAATATGTGTTGCTGTTTTCATTATCTTGCTCAGCCCTATGCTGCACCTTTGTTTTTATGCTGCCAGGGCTTGGTGTAGGCAATAGCACTACAATTATTATAATCTCGCTACCCTCTCATATACATTGCCTATATTTACAGCTGCCCACTATAACAAGGTGTAATTGTTAGGCTAAGTTCACATGGCTAATTGCATGGCGTACAGTACGCCCCGCAATTACGCCGGATGTTCGGGAGCTTACGCCGATCGGACTGTTATTACTCGCGGAGCACAAGCGCCGTGAATAAATGACATGTCACAACTCCCCGCACGTCGTAATGTACGCCCGGGGAGAGGAGGCGTAAACCATAGTTCTCTATGAGAACTGTGGATTACCATAATGACTGAGGGGCATTTCGCTCGTATTGGAGCACAGTACGCTGTGAAATATGTGGCGAAATGCACCCCAATTTAAGCCATGTGAATATAGCCTTACTGTCATCACATACAGCACAGCTCTACTATGTGTGTGTTTCTGTATTAATTATCATTATCTTGCTCAGCTCTGTGCTTCGCTTCACCTTTGTTTTGATGCTGCCAGGGCTTGCTGTGGGCGACAGCACAACAGTTATCATAATCTCTCTCCCCTCTCATATACATTGCCTCTATTTACAGCTGCCCACTATTATGAGGTGTAATTATTTACTGTCACCACATACAGCACAGCTCTGCTACTGAGAAACTAATGTGCCACTCGCTCGATAGAACAAAATCTGCTGCCCAGCATGAGAAACACAATGCCTCCTGAAGCAGAGTAGAATCACACACTACAATAGTAAGTAAAAACTCGAACTGCAATAAGACCACTTGCACAGTTTTTAATTTTAATCTTTAGTGATATAAAAATTAGATGGATGTTTTAGCAGATTTCTGATATGGATTTACTCGTACAAGGAAAGCATAATACAGTGGCGGGAAATCATTTGGATATTTGGCAACTCATTTATGCACAGAGGGAATACTCCATGGGAAAAAAAATATGTGTTTCTGTTTTCATTATTTTGCTCAGCTCTGTGCTGCACCTTTGTTTTAATGCTGCCAGGGCTTGGTGTAGGCTACAGCACTACAGTTATCATAATATCTCTTATACTATGCCTCTATTTACAGGTGCCCAATATTACAAGGTGTAATTATTCACCATCACCATATACAGCACAGCTCTGCTACTAAGAAACTAATGTGTCGCTCTCTTGATAGCACAAAATCTGTTGCCCAGCATGAGATACACAATACCTCCTGAGGCAGAGCAGAGTCAGACACTACAATAGTAAGTAAAAACTAGAACTGCAATTAGACCACTTGCACAGTTTTCAATTTTATTTTAATATTTAGTGAAATAAAAATTAGATGGGTATTTTTGCATATTTTTCATATGGATGTACTAGTACAAGAAAAGCAAAATACAGTAGCAAGAAATAAATGGAATATTTGGCACCTCATTTTTACATAGTGGGAATTCTCCATGGAAAAAATGTGCCTCATTATGAGTTTCTGTTTTAATTTTCATTATCTTGCTCAGCTCTGTGAGGCACCTTTGTTTTGATGCTGCCAGTGCTTGCTATGGGCTATGGATGATAGTTCCCATAATCTCTTTCCCCTCTCTTATCTATTGCCTCTATTTACAGCTGCCCACTATTTCAAGATAGAGTGCTGTAATTATTCACCATCACCACATCCAACACAGCTCTGCTACTAAAAAAATTGTTGTGCTACTGACTCGATAGCACAGAATCTGCTGCCCAGCATGAGAAACACAATCCCTCCTAAAGCAGAGCAGAGTCCCACGCTACATTAGAAAGTGACATCTCAAACTGCAATTAGACCACTTGCACAGTTTTTAATTTTATTTTAATCCTCAGATAAATACACATTATAATGATGGTTTTTGCAGATTTCTCATATGAATTTGCAGGAAGTAGTAGCAAATCATTTGGATATTTGGAAGCTCATCTATACACAGAGGGAATATTCCATGGAAAAAAATATGCCAACATTATATACAGATTGAACACTGTGTAGAAATCCATAATCAACCCTATTGCTGTGCTTCAACTGTAAATCCACAGCAAACAATTGCAGGTTTTAAGTGATTTATTTACCATGTCTCCCTTAGGACATTCACTGCTATAAATCCACACCAAAATCCAAGTGATTTAGTGAAGATTTGTCTTGCAATTTTAGCTATTTAACATTAATGTTTTATTTTTTTGGGGTCTAAATTTGTTTTATTTTTTTACAAA
>JAODAL010003045.1:0-181613 GCA_025379985.1 Phyllomedusa bahiana
CAAAAAACATATATGTTCAAAATAAAGCACTGCATATAAAATGAGCTTGTTTTCTTTATGTAATTAATTTGGGTAATATCAAGAAACAGCTGAGTATTACAAATTAGTCTCTTAGGAGGTCAGCTTATTTGCCCCCCTCCCTGGGGAAAAAAAATAGGTAGGGAAATGCCCCTTCCCGGGGATAGATTTCATAATTTTTTAAAAATTGGGATAGCAAGCTTGTAATTCTTTTATTTGGGTTTTCTGTTGAAGAGGTTTGTTTTTTGCAGTGTACATTATGGGGTGAATGCTTTCTATTATAGACGTATCTAATTTTTTTAACCTTATTTTACCCTGGATCAACGTTGCTATTTAAATGTAAAAGACCAACAAGAAATCGGAGAAAGCTGCAGAATATTTTAATATTATTACTCTGACCTTGTGCAATCCATTTAGGGGGGGGTCACATGTATTAATCCCAGGGTAGACATGATTTTGCTGCAGTTTCAAAATTGTGGCATGAACAAAGGTGCTTTGCCACATTAGGGAAAAACACTAAAAAACCCCATGACTTTTGTGATGTAAACTATTTTTTGGGGGCCTTTCAATAACCTTCAATTTGCAATCTATTTTGACCTTTTGTGTACCCAATAAATAAACGTCCCACATTCACCTGACCTTACTAAAAGTGAAGACCCTTGGTTTTTCCCTTTTTCTATTTATTTTATATTTTTGACCATTTTTTTTTTCTTGGTTAGTGTACATGTGTATTTTCATCATTTGTTTTGCATATATTTTGCTAGTTGCTAATTTATAGACTGTTGCCTCATTATCTTGTGGCTTGAATATGCAGGGTGTCCACACCCACTACTTAATTTATACACTTTTTTATTTCTTCATGGGTTTTTTAAAAAATTTTGATCACATGGATATTACTACATTTTTTTAAAACAAATGTTTACTTCTTAGTGTACAATGAATTTTAAAGGTTTTTTTCACTAAACATTTAGATAACCCCAATGTTACTGGGGCATGCTCTTCCAACCACATTGCCAGACATTTCTAACCAAGTTATTGTCTCATCGTCTTGGAAGATGCCGCCCCCCCCCATAAAAACAAACACCCGTAGGGTATTGTGATGTGCAAGGATTGATTAATACCCAGATTGCTTGACAGTGTTTGCCACATTTATGAGTGGGCCCAGAGAATGCAACAAAAATATTCCCCAGACCATAATGCTACCACTACAAGCTTGTGTTCTTCCAGCAATGTCTTGTTTGTTTGCTCTCTAATGTTTCTCGTTTTACACACGAACATTTATCTGATAGATGAAGCAGAAAATGTGAGTCAATGGAGAAGGCAACCCTTTGCCAATCAGTGGAGGTCCAATTGTAAAAGTAAAACTTGTTCTGCCTTTGCTACTTTTGTAGCAGAAGTGCAATGACCATCCATCTGCTTCGGAGCCCTATATGCATTAGGTTTCACTGATCTGATGTTTTAGACACATACCGTGTTTCCCCGATAGTAAGACACCCCCGATAGTAAGACGTAGCGGTGTCTTAGGGAGGTCGCCTAATGTAAGATGTACCCCGAAAGTAAGACTTTTAGCGGCGGTGATTGGTTCACGGGCTGTTCCCGGGGTATGTGCGGGAAAGGCCCCGGGCAGAGAGGAGGCGGCGCCGCGGGAGAGGGAGGCAGGGGACCCGGGTAAGGTTTTTCCCCTACCGGGCCCCCTATACCTCCCTACAGGGGCCCTATACCTGTCTACAGGGGCCCCTATACCTGTCTACAGCGGGCCCATCCCGCCTACAGCGGCCCAATCCTCCAAGCGGGCCCCTTCCCGCCACCGCCTAACCGTCAAGCGGCCCTTCCCCCCCATATGACAACCCCGAAAGTAAAGAATGTGGGACTTTTTTGGGGGAAAAAATAATGAAGACCGGTCTTACTTGGGGAAACACGGTATCTGATAGACCCTGGTTAATTTTGACAGGGGGCTCACTTAGTGTTTTGGTCCATCCCGGTACCTTTGCAGGTTGCATAATCCCATTGGTTTTTTTTTATACATTTTCACCCAGTAGAAGGAACCGTTCAAAAATTTGCACAGTTCAAACCCTTTTACTACTAAAATATCTCGTGCATAATATAGAAGTAGTTCCCCATCCTTAAATCTATCCACGCGGGTATGTATAAAAATTTTAAAAAATAAAGTAAAGGAGCAATGTTCACAAACCCTCAGGAAGAATAGGAACAATTTATTACTGTACAATATGGATTAAATTTTTTTTTTAACATAGGCAGAAACACAGACAACAGTTATATACATATACAGTAGTTCACCTAATGGTCATAATGCTTATTTCTACATTTCTTTTTTTTGCTTCTTTCTGACAACCCCCCCATTAAAAAGGGGTTTTTGGAGGAACTACATAACTATTTTGGGGTTTTGTTTTAATCCCAATAACATTTATCCCTTTTCCCACAAAATAGGTGATAAATGTTTTGATCCTCGGGTAAAAAGCTATAACAAAAAAAGGAAAAGTACCCAAACACTGTATTTGGGCTTTCTTAATGCACCCAATGAACATTAAAATTAAGCAGGACTTCGGGTTGTTTCTGCGTTTCAAACACCGCCAACAGTGGGGAAGAATAGAATCACTGGGTTTTCCTTGGTCCATTCTTCTTTTCTAATAAAAGCAAAATTTCAGCTCACCACCCCAAATTTCCATGTTATGGGTTTAAGGCTCCGCCTCCCTGCGGTTCGTCTCTCCCAGGATCCTGCCCCATCTCGGTCCATCAAAAGACACCAAAAAAAACTAAGGATCCAGCGATGACTGTAACCAAGGCTTCTTTTATTTTTAATAGGGGGGGGTTCAGTGATATCACCTTTACATAGGTGATAAATGTAAGTTATGGGGAAACCCCCTTTAAGGACATAGCCTTTAAAATACAGCGTTTTTTTATCTCTTATTTCTTATTTTTCCATTAACATATAAGAGCTTGTTTTTTGCAGGACAGTTGTACATATTTAACTTATTGATCAACTTTTATTAACTTTTTTGGAGGGCATTGGAAAACAGCAGTTTGGCCACGATTCTGACCACATATAATGTGTTTATTTTAGAGATCAACGCAATAAATGTACCAATTTTTTAATGACCTGTTTTTTTTCAAAAACATTGTGTTTTGCAACCCCTTTTACTGCTACAATGTTCTTTTGCCCTATCTGAAAGTGGTTCCTCATGCCCAAAATCTTTCCCCAATGCGTAAAGGATGAATATCAAAAATAAAGAAGGGGAAAAAAAAATTGCACAAGCCCTAAAAGAATAGGAACGCAATTTTCATTATAAAAATAATGTAATAGTTTTTTTAAAACAACAAAAAACAACAACAGTTATACAAAATTCCCTAATGGTCAAAAGCTTTTTTTTCTCCATTCTAATGCGAAAGCCTCATGATGCCCCTTTCCCTCCCTCCAAAACAAACATTACTGGCTTTGTTTATAGTAGGATTTTCAGGCTTGGGGCTTGCTCACCCTATTTTTGAATTTTTTGTTTTTCCTTTATTTTCTAATAATTACTGGAAATGTATCCATAGCACTTATTATCTGGGCTGAGCCACGTCTGCATACGCCCATGTATATGTTTGCAGGAATGTTGTCTTTTCTAGATCTATGTTACACAGCAGTCACAATTCCCCAAATTCTGGTCATCTTTTGGACTGGAAGGGTCTATATTGCTTTTAGCGGCTGCTTACTTCAGATGTATTTTTTTCATTCTCTCGGGATAACTGAAAATTATCTTTTAACTGTTATGGCTTATGACCGCTATATTGCTATTTGTAACCCCTAGAAAACTTACTATAATACTTCTAAGCTGTAAGTGTTTGTATTTGCTTGCTTTTTGGTTTTGGGAAAGGGGGGGGGGACTAAACTCATTTTAGTAACCTTTCTAACGTTTTGTGGCTCTAATGAAATCCGCCATCTTTTCTGTGACTTGGCTCCTCTCCTACACCTTGCTTGTACAGACACTTTTCTCAATGTAATGGCTGACTTTGTCATTAACTCTTGCATCATTATTTTAACTACTGCATTCATTGCCTTGACCTACATGAAAATTCTGATTACAATAATTATGATGAACAATGCGGAAGGACGTAGAAAGGCGTTTTCAACATGTGCAGCACATATCACTGTTGTGCTGATATTTTTTGGAAGTGTAGCCTTCATGTATATAAGACCACAGAGAGTCTATTCACCTGAATTTGACCAACTGGTAACTATTAACTATACCATTTTGACTCCATTATTAAACCCAGCTGTGTATAGCCTAAGAAATAATGAAATAAAGAAGGCGGTTAAAAAATATCTTCAGCCAAGAGGTACTAGTCGCAGATTATAGATTGGTTTATTTTTTATTTCTCGTTGGTTTTAAAGGGGGTTGGGAACATCAAAATATTTGTTTTTGTCATCTTGTTTAATCCTGTCTGAGACCAACTCTTAGCTCTCATAAAACGGGGGCAGGGGAGAACGGAGAAAAGGCCCCCCTTTGAGCAATTCTCTCTTTAAGAAATTTTAGGAGTTTCAAATATAACCAAGTGTGGTTGGGTGTGTTTCCAACTACCATTGAAAGATTTGTTTGGAGACGCATAGTGCACCATCTCCCTGTTCTCAAAACCCTTTTTTTATAGCAAGCTACAAGCTAGTCACAGAGCGTTTTTTATGAAATGGCAAAAGACTAAGATAGTCAACTACAAAGTTAAAGTGCCCACCCTCTTTGCTCCACAAAGTAAAACCTTATGTACCCCACAGAGTCATGGGCACCATCAGGGGAGTTTTGGCAGTGCTGCTGTCAGGGGTCCCGGTCACATTTTTAAAGCGGCCTACTGATCTGGTGCCAGATTGGAACTGATAATGGATGGGTATCCAAATGCTTTAGTTGTATGGGGCCTTGAAATTACTTATGACACCCCTGCAGTCACACTAGTGGTATCTTAAGACAGTAAAAGTGATCTTGAAGTTCTCTTAGTAGCTTTTCTACTGTTTTAGGAATCTATCTAAAATACACCATCTTTTCTGTGACTTATCCCCACATCTACATCTTTTCTCAATGTTATTACTAACTTTGTCTTCTATTTTTTTGAAAAATCATTATTTTAACTTCTGCATTCATTGCTTTGACCTCCCCAAAATCCTGCTTACAGCAATGATCAAGAACAGTATGGAAGGTCGTAGAAAGGCATTCTCAACAGTTTATATCACTGTTGTTCTGGTATTGTTTGGCTGTGTAGCCTCATGGACGTAAGGCCACAGAGTTATGATATTTCTCTAAAGAGAAGAACACACAGAGGGCACTTTCCTTACGTACTATAACACTACGCTACATGATAGGAGTTACACAAACCTAGGGGGTTTTTTGTTTTTGGGGCACAACCCCCTTTTTTTGGCCCTCATCAAACTGCCCCTGACACCTTAAGTATTCAGGGACCCATTCCCTTGGAAAATTTACAAAAAAAGTCACGTTAAAAGGCTAAATTTTAGCGGGCAAACACCTTTCAGAAACTTTTTTTTACTAGTGAAAACCATTCCCCCTTTTTAATTTCTACTAAAGGCTGAATACTTCCAACATGCAACAGTTTTCGGATTGAGATTTTTTCAAACCTATTTTGTTCAGCGCCACTTATCCTTCAGTGAATGTTTGCTGCATTGGAACCTGACCATTTTAACGCTTTTGACGTTCTGCTGTGTATAGTCTAAAAAAATTAAGGAAATAAATTAAACAATACAATATCTTCGTAATCACATGTATATCAAATTTAGGTTTTTTTCTCCCCTTTAAATACCGAAAACTTTTAAAACTCCCATTAAAACAAACCTTCAATAGAAATTATCAAAAAAATTTTAAAAATATACCCTAATAATCATGAAAAGGAATAGGTTGTCATAAACGGGACCCAAACCCCGGCGGGCAAAAGCCTTCCAACTTAAAGGGGAAACCCCCCCGGAAAAGGTTTTTCGGGCGGGGGGGAGGGAAGGGTTTCTATTTCCTTACATTTTCCTAAAATTACCCCCCAAGGGGCCCTTTCCCAAAAGGTACACTGTAGAGTAATTTGGGGGGTCCTTTTGGGGAGAGTGGGGTTTTGGGGGGGGCAAAATTTAGAAAATTGGACTATTGGGGAGTGCCATGTTTATGTTATGTTTTCTATTCTTTCTGAAAGGTTTCTTGTTTAATGCACGATTAAATTTGTGAATTTTTTATAAAAACCTTTTAGATAAAAACCCCTGAAAGGTTTAGTTTTAATGGACCCTTTAAAATATCGTTTTTTTGTGATTTAAAAAAATATCTTTACCAAAAGGGACTAGCTTAAAAATTAGAGATTTATTTTTTGTTTTTTTTTCCTCTTTAAAAATAAAAAACCAACTAATACCAAACAATTAAAAAATTAAAATTTTTTACCTCACAATTTCCTCATGTAAAAATCTTTTAAAAAACAAACCAAAAACCCCAATTTAAAATAAAGCCACATTTTTATGTTTTTGAAAAATAAAAACTGTGACCCAGTAGTAAAAATAATAAGAAAAAAATACTGTCATACATATAATGTCCAAAAAATAATGTCCCCTGAATTACAGTGCTGCACAAATAGTGCCCCAAATATATTTCCATAAGCATAGTGTCCTCAAGATACTAATGCTATACACATAATGCTGCCGTCAAAAGTAGGAAGTGGTCATAATAATGTACAAAATGTAAAATTTTACAGCCTCTTTCCCTTTAAAAGACGAAAGGGGTTTCCCTACATTCCTTTTTTTTAAAAATTTGAATTTTTAACAGCTAAAAGAAGAAGACTGCTGAAAACAAACCTTTTTTAATTTTTAGGAGGAATTGCATTTTATAATTTTTAGTAGAATACATTTGTAATAAAGTAATGTGCCCCAAAAGATGTTAAAATTTGGGACATGCAACTTCCCCTTTTTTTTAAAACAGCCAGCCACGTACAAAAAAAGCAACGCAATCAATGTAGTTAAAATAATTGCTAAAACCCCAAAAGGAAATTGAAATTTCAGGTTTTTTTAGCTAAGACTACAAAGATCTGCTTTTATTCTATTTTAAATAATTGGGGTTGAATCTTCAACATTACGTAACAGGCCAAAAAGGAAGCATCGAGTGCTATACCACACAGGTTGCTATTACGCCTCATCTTCACGTACCCTTTTTCACCCCAGTCTTCACCCCAGCTGTATGGACAACAAAAAAAAAAGGAAAAAAAAATTAAAAAATTCCCACAATTAGAGAATCAAACCAACCCAAAACCCCAAATTCTGTTTTGTAAACAATCTCTTTTTTTTTTAAACCTAAACAACATACCCTTTTGAGTCCCGAAGGAAAAAAAATCTCTAAGGGCCCCCACGGTTAAGTTTACAGTAACCGCAGCGTCCCTTTTTTCCCAGCACCCCAGGGGCACCCTCGAACGTAGGGAAATATCACCGCTTTTTCGTCCCTAACCCCTTTTTCCAGTCTTTATGGCACCATGCCCGAAATTAAACCCTTTTTTTTTACTAAACCAATTAAACTATATCCCTTTATCAAACTTTTTCCCCATGCTCTTTTCCCTATCCCACAACCATGAAAAGGCAAGGTTAAACAATTTTTGCTGCAATCCACCATCAAAAAATTAAACCCGAAAAAAAATAAGATATGTTTCATCTATTGATATACAGTACAAATTCATGTTGCTGTTTGTTGCATACAGTTGCTGTTTTTTTTTCAGAGACCCGGTATAAGGAAACATTTTGCTTTTAAAATTGTGTAAAATATTTTTTGGTTTTTTTCCCAAAGTTTTTTTCTTAACAAACAAAAAACTTAATTTCCCTGTATGGGTTTTTCTAGCCCGGGGATATAAAAAGTTAATTTAAACCCCCTGTAACCCCCTTATTTTAATTGGGGGGTTTAAACATTTGAGAGAAATTAAACTTAAAAGCAAAAAAAAATATAGAGTGGTGGTATAAATCATTGCTCTAAACCTCGAAGGGAATTTCCTTTTCCCCTTTCAAAATCAAAAAAATGAAAGATAAAAATAAGGCAAATTTCCCCTTTTTGGGCGTTAAATTCACTCTTTGCAGTTAAAAATTTTAAAAGGGGGACCCCCATCCATTTTTTTTTTTTCATTATTAAACAAGCAAAAAATGGGGCCCAAATTAAATGTAATTTTTTTAAATTAAAATTGGAGGGTTTTAAATTCAGAAATTTTTTTTTAAATTTCCCCCTTTTCCTTGTTTGTTTCTCAAAATTTTCCTCTCTGTGACTCTGACCTTTTTAAAAATGTTTTTTGCCTGAGCCTGAGGTGGATTTGCTGTTAAGGAAAAAAATTCCAATATTTCTCAACTTACACCATTTACAATAAAAAAAAGTAAATTTAGGGAAAATTTTAATTTCAAACTAATAAAATGTAATTTTTAAAATTTTAAATAAGAAATTTTTAAATCATAAAAATTTTAAAAATAAAAATATATAAATATCCCAAAAATAAAAAAAAAAAAAAAAAAAAAAAAAAAAAAAAAAAAAAAAAAAAAAAAAAAAAAAAAAAAAAAAAAAAAAAAAAAAAAAAAAAAAAAAAAAAAAAAAAAAAAAAAAAAAAAAAAAAAATAAATTTTCTCCTTTTGGGGAATTTTAAAAATGGGGAACTAAAAATTAATTTTCATTAAATTAACCCAATGAATGTTATTGGTTAATTTTACCCCCAAATTTTTTTTTTACCTACCCCTTTTAAAAATTTGGAAAAAAATTTTTTTTTCCCGCGGCCCCCCAAACCTTTTTTATCCAACCCAAAGGGGCCCTGCACCCGGGGCGCCGGGACCTTTGTTTTCCCAAGGAAAAAATCAGTACCCTATTTCTAATTTATGGCCCCGGGAACTTGGAATTTCTTAATTTTTCCATCCTTTTATAGCCATACATGTTAGGGTACCCTTAACCAATGCGCCTTTCCGTATGACCTCCCAGGCCCGGGCGGTAATTTTGGTTCCCTTTCAAAAAAAAAATAGGGAAGGCAAAAACCCCCAACCCCCTTAAATTTTTTTTGCACAGGCCCGCTTTCAATTTTTGCAAAGGGAACCAGTGCAGGGCATTTTCCCTCCAGGGTTTAAAAACCCCAAATTTTCGGGGGTGCAGTGTTTATAAGAAATTTTTAAAAGTTCCCCTTTTTTTTTTTTTTTTTCCCAAAAAAGGGTGGGAGGACATGTTTTATGTGAAATTTGGGAGGTTTGAGTGATTTTTTTTGGCTTTGTTCCCCATCTGGGGGAAAACAAAAAATTATTGGTTTGCTGAAAAATGTTACCGCAGAGGAAAAAAGAAAAGTTTAAATGCTGGGCTTTTAAAGGGCCCGGTTTTAAAACGGCTTATTGCCGGCGTAATTGCGGGGGACGGATTTTCCCCCCCGCAATTACGCCGGGAACCGTGGCAGGGGGGGCGGGGGGCCCACAGCTCGCCGGCCCCATAGACATTTATTATTCCAGGTGCCCTAAAACCCGTAAATAATGTGCATGTCACTTTCCTCCCCCCCGGCGGATTCCCCGAGCGGGGAGGAGAGACGAATCCATAGTTTCTCTATGAGAACTGTGGATTACCGTAATGACTGGGACGGATTGGAGCTTTTAACTGGAGCGCAAAACGGTCGCAGTACGGCCCAATCAGCGCCCAAATAAGCCGTGGAACAGGCCCTAACAGTGCAAAACGCAACAAACACCTTTAACATATTCTGTATCACCAAAATTGTACTGACCTGCAGAGAAACAGTTTAACACATCATTTGCACTGAAGGGTCAACACCAGAAAAACAAAAGCTAAGCATTTTTTTTTTTCACATTTTGCCCCACTTAGGCTTTTTTTTTTTTGCAGTTTCCCAGTATACAGTATTCTATGGTTCAGTGAATGACACCATTACAAAGTACATCTTGTCCCGCAAAATAAAAACCCTCATAGGTCTATGTAGGTGGAAAATTTACTATTGGAATCTATGGAAAGTGTCAGACATTATTTTATACGTTATTGGACACATTGTTTTGCAAAAAGGCGTTACAAATCACACCAAAAAACGTGACATAGCCTAAAAATCACTTCCCCAACATATATCATGGAGTAGCAATGGAGAATAATAGAACACAAATAGTCTTATTTGAAGCACGTTTATTCTCTATGTGCTCTAACATTCCTCAAGGCTTCATATATATATTGAGGCACTGTTTTTCAATGTATCTCATTGATGACCAGGGACATAGCATTTATGGACCATTAAAATAATATTTTTGACTAAGTCTTGCAGACATCAGCCAGATTGCATCCAGCACCAGGGGTTAAAGCTTGTCTGGATGCAAACTGGCTGATACCTGTGAGCACTAGCTTTCATAGCTCTTAAGTTAGTGATTAAACAGTACTAGTGTCACAGGGGCTCTAAATTTCCATCATAAAAATGAAAAATCATTGTTAAAATACATATAGTAGTTTGCTTCAGCTGCTACAGGCTGTGGGGGGTGAGGGGCGACACTGCCTCGGCAGCAGCTCCTGTGTGTGGGGGAGAGACATGAGGAATGCACACAGCACACTGACACAGGACTGCTCGGGACATTACTCCCCTGCCCTGCTCGCTGCAGCATCATGAACAAGCGGACTGGCTCACCTCCGCTCAGTAAGTAAATTGCTGCCTGTGACTGTGTCCCTGCTGGTATTTTCATCCTGCTCCGGCTCCAGGACTTTGTCTCCTCTCACTCGCTGCTGTCGGCAGCTGGGGGACGGGAGGGCCTCAGGGGTGAGGGGCACTTCTAAATGCGGGTGCTACGCAGAAGACGGCGCCGCGCAAGAGGGAAGGGGCGTGTGCGTGACGGAGGATGCCAACCCACCAGAAGTGACTGACTTCAGGGCGCTGCTGTATAGCAATCTGAGCTATTCCAGCAGCCTTGATCAGAGTGAGTGAGGAGAGGTTATGTTTGAACGTAAATGCGCCCCTATGGTCTGGCAGAGGTATGGCGCCCTAGGCTATCGCCTACCTCCGCCTACCCATCGTCACGCCCCTGCCGGCTGGCCGAAAACTCGCGGCTGTCTGGAGTTTCCAGCACAGGCAGCGTGCATGTCATCACGCTGTCTGTGCTGCCTCATGACCTCACGCGCTCTGTGCCGGTGAGAAGACGGAGCGGAGCGCCCGGGAGGCGGAGCGGCGAGGGAGCGAGGTAAGTGCAGTACTAGTTTTTTTTTTTTTAAAATAACCCTGCCTATAGCCTGCCTATAACTATCTATGGGGACATAACCCTGCCTATAGCTACCTATGGGGATACAACCCTGCCTATAACTACCTATGGGAACATACCCCTGCCTATAGCACCTATGGGATACAACCCTTCCTATAACTAACTATGGGGGACATAACTCTGCCTATATCTATCTAGTGGGACATAACTCTGCCTATAGCTATCTATGGGGACATAACCCTGCCTATAGCTATCTATGGGGACATAACCCTGCCTATAGCTACCTATTGGGACATAACCCTGCCTATAACTACCTATGGGGCAGAGGCGTAACTTCAAGCTCTTGGGCCCTGGTGCGAAAAGTGAAATGGGGCCCCCCCAGTTACCATACACCATTTACAATGCTGGTCTCTTCTTATGTGGCAGGAAAGGGGTTTTTGGGCCCCCTCAGGCTGCTGGGGCCCGGTAGCGACTGCTACCGCAGCACCCCTGTGCTACGCCCCTGCTATAGGGACATAACCCCGCCATAACCCTAGGGGACTAACCCTTTTGTCTCCCCCTAAAGCCGTGGCGGTCGTCCCCCGGGGGGAGGGCCCCCCGGGGGATTCAAAAAGGGAAGGGTGGTTGGGGGAAAAACAGGAGGTAAACCCCCAAATTGACTAAAATTTGGGGGGCCCCTGGAAACGCAAACCTGACCCAATTCCCCCGCCTTTGCGGGTTTTAAAAAAGGTTTTTTTAAACCCTGGGGGGGGGGTAGGGTCTTGGGGGGGTTTCCCACCCTGGCCCCCCCTCCCCCCTCCCCACGTCCCCCCCGGGGGTTCCGGGCGGGCCGAAACTCCCGGCCCCCCGGGTTTGGGGGGGCCCGGCCCCCGGGCCCCCTTCTCCCTGCCCCCGGGGGCCCCGGCCCTTTCCAAGGACCCCAACGCCCCCCTTTTGCCGGGTGGGGGGGCCCGGGTTTTGGCGGGGAGGCGGGGTTTTAAAGGGCCCCCCCCAGTTTTTTTTTTTTTTTTAAAAAAAACCCCTCAAAACCCTGCCAAAATTTTGGGGCCGCTAAAATTTGGGGTTTTGGGGCTACCTATGGGAAAAAACCCTTTTCCCCAAAACTTCCTCCCTTTGGGCTCCCCCCGGGCCTTGCCTTTTTGGGGAACAAACCCCCCCCTTCCCAACCCTTTTGGGCCCCCCAAACTCGCCTTTTAGCTATCCAAGGCATAACCCCGCCATGCTAAATCATGGGGTAACCCAGCCTAAGGCATCAAGTCCATCCCCGGCCTTTGGGCCTTTGGGAAAACCCCGGGCCTATTAACCCTTCCTTTCCAGGGGCTTTTCTTAACCCCCCCCCTTGGCCCTGGTAAAAGGAAAATCCCCCCATTTCCCTTAAACCCCTTTTCCCAAGTTTACCTTTTTATGGGGCAAACCCTCCTTCTCCAGGGGTGCTCCCTCCCATGTTTACAGGGGAAAACCCCCCTGTAACCCTCCCCCCTTATGGGGACAAAAACCCTCCCTATAGCACCAAAGGGGACAAAAACCCTGGCCTATAGCAAACCTATGGGGGCCCTTTAACCCTGCCTAAGCTACCTATGGGACAAAACCCTCCCTATAACTACCTATGGGGAAAAAAAAACCCTTTCCTAAAATCGCCTAAAAACTACCAAATTGGGGAAACATATACCTCCAAAACCCTTTGCCTATGGGGAAACATAAAACCTGCTTTTTGAAATTTTTTTTGGTATTTTTTTTTTTTCTTTGAAATTTACCATTTAACCGCTGCTTTTTCCCACCCTGGGGGCTTAAAACCCCCGAGTCAATAAGCTATCCCTTTTTTTTTTGGGACAAAAGTAGGGGGCCTTTTCGGTTTAAAATTTTCCCGGTCAGCTTAAAAACTTGAGTATATACGGTGGGTTAAAAATACATTTTTTCCCTTTAATTTTAAAAAACCACACAGAGTTTCCAAGGAAAAGGGCCATTTTCCCACACGGTTTAACTGGGGGGCGTAATTCCCCCCGAAATTTAAATACGCCGGGGCGGGGCGAGGGGAGGGGGGGGCCGGCATTTTTTCGCCGGCCCAAGACATTCATTGCAAAGGCCCCGCGTATACCCCGCTAAAAGTGACCTTCAATTATCTCCCCCCCCCGGTTATTCGCCGGGGCAGGAGAGGAACGAAATGCATAGTTCTCTAAAAAGAACGTGCTTTAAACCCGAAATTTAAAATTGGGACGGTTTTCGGGGCCCGTAATTGGCGCATTTCCCCCGGCGGAAATTACGGATTTGAATTAGGGCCCCCAAAAAATAACCCTTTGGTGAACAGGGCCCAAAAACATTTTCAGATTTCTGCTTAGGTGCTACAACAAATTTTTCTGACGGAAAAATCTATCATGTTAATATACCAAACATGGGACAAAGCCCAAACGCTACACGAAACCCCATAAAACCCTTTAGTTTGTTTTTCCCATTTTTTCACGACTTTCAAAAAAGATCTTTATTTTAACGTGGTGTGCTCTCCTAAATTAATTACCCTTATTTTTCCCAATAATTTTTTCCCAAATTTTAATACCAGGCCTAGTTTTTGCCCTTAGATTTTGGAATCTGTTTGAATTGTATAAAATAAGTGGTTTTTACAAGAACGCTTTTGTTAATTTGTCCTTTACAGTGTCAGCGCTGAGCATACTGCAGACAGGCGGTAACCTTTAAACTTTAAAGGGGGTTTAATTTAAAAAAACATTAAAAAATCCCGGGGAACCTTCCCGGTTTCCAAGAAAAATCCACTGAACAAGGGGCCAACAAAATTTAAAGGAAAAAAACCGGTTTTTCATTAAAAAATAAAAACTGGTTTTTTTGGGGCTGGGCCCCCCCAAGGTGCCGGGTCCCCCTTTCCTTCCCCCCGGGGGCCGCCCCCTGCCCCGCAAAGGGAGGTTCCCGGGCCGGGGCCCCGCGGCCTTTGTTCCCCGGCCGGTTCCCCCAACCCCCCAAAATTTTTGGGGGTGGGGTCGGGGGTCCCCCCCCCCCGGGGCCCCCCCCCAAGGGCTCCCTTTACCCCCCTCCGCCGGCCCTTGTTCTTCCCTGGGCCCCTTCTTTTTTGGGGTTGTCCCGGCTGCCCCCGGGGCGAAACCCCCTGCTTAGGGCGCAACGCGCGGACGACTGGGCTTGGGTTTAAAGGGCCAGTGCCCCCCTTTAAATTTTTTTAAATTTCCGGGTGCTGGCCCATATAAAGGGACAAGCCCCCCCGCCAAAATCTCTGCCATTTGTTGGGGTGCATTGCCCTTTTCTTGAAGTGTTAGAGTTCCCGTCTGATTACCCATGTTTTCCATTCCCCTTTTCCCAAAAGTTTCCTGACCTTGCCTGTTTGCCGCCTGCCCTAAACCCTCTGCCCTTTTTCCCGACCACGAACCCTGCCGCCTCTCCCCGACCTCCGGCCCGTCCCCCCACTTTTCTGGGGTTAAAGATTCTGTACCCCCGCCTTACCCCCCCGGCCCCCCCATCGCAAGCAATCACATCAGGGGGAGCGACCTGGTAGTCCACTCCCCCCAGCAAAGGGCCATCCCGCTTTTGGGGGCGGGGCCCTCTGGTGAAAAACCGGGGCTACTTAGACTCCGCTCCCTGGGTTTCCCCCTTTTTTTTAAAAATCCCTCGCTTCGGTTTTCCAGGAATCCACCGAACCCTTACAATTCACATAGTAAAATTTCCACAAAAATAATCCAAAAAAAGATTTTTTTTCCCGTTCACCCCCAGTTTTTTTTTTTTTACCCTGGGCCCCCTAAAAACCCTTCCCAAATTTTTCATGTGGCCCCCCTTGGGGAAAAATTTCCCAACCCCGCTTTAAAAAGGGGTTTTTTTCCCATGCTTTCCCTTTTAAGAATGTAGATGTTGCATTCCCTTCACTGTTTCACTCATGAACGCAAAGCCTCAGCCACCAACTGTGGAAAAGGAAAAAAGCAAGACAAACCCCATTCAACCACCTTCATTCTCAGGACCCCCACCAATAACATTTTTTTTTTAATAATATTTTTAGGGTAGGGAAAATAGGAGAAAAAAAAAATTTTTAAACAAAAAAGGGGAGGCCCGAAGGTAAATTTTTTTTGGGGTACAGTGACTTTTTTAAAAATTTTTTTTTCTGATTTTTTTTTGGGAAAATTTAAAACCCCAAAAATCCCCAATTTTTTTTTTTTTGGATTTTTTTTTTTCTACGGTGTTTCCCGCATACAGGATTTAATTATTTAATTTTAATAGATTGGACTTTTACGGGTGTGGTGAAACCAAATTAATTTGTAAAAAAAGACAAAAAGGGGTAATTTTAAAAATTTTAATATTTTTTTTAAAAATTTTTTTAAATTTAAACTCAGGGCCCCCCAACTGCCCTTGACCCTAGAGGACAGAATGCCTTTTACAAAATTTCATACTATTTTACTTTCTGTAAAATAGGGTTTTCATTAAATTAAATTTTTATTTCCCCTTTGGGATAGGCAGGGGGTAACAGGTGTACATACATGGGACTGCAAAGCCTGCATGAGGCTTCCTGGGTTTCCAAGACAACCCCATTTAAACTTGCAAGGAAATGATTTGGACGCACCCTCCTCATTCAGCTGGTGGGGGTTTGGAAGGTTTAAAGGGAGGGATGGGCCGGCTCCATTGCTCTCTTAAACACACCTGGGCCCCCGCACGGGAAAGGTCGCCGCTTTCACAAAGGCCTGCCACTGCAATGGGTGCCCGTACTAAGTGCCCATCACCCAAACTAAGTGCTCGCTGCCTGCACTGAATGATCTTGGGTTGGCAGGAGATTGGAGTGCTGCAATACTGCGGAAAGCCGTCGGCTGGATTTAACCCCTTAAACCACGCCGCCGGCTTTCCGCAGCATTGCTCCTCTCTAGCCTCCTGTCAGCCTGAAAATATATTCGGATTATGAGACGCACACCTGTTTTCCTCCCAAATTTTTGGGGAAAAAGGTGCATCTTATAGTCCAAAAAATGCGGTAAGTAGATTCTGACCAGGTCGTTTAGCCCCCTTTCTGTAAAAAAGTGATATTAAGTTTTGGGGTCATTGGGGATGGGGCTAAAAGTTGCAATCTGGGCTGTGAGTATTAACTTTAATAAAATTTTATTTTGTGTGTGTGTTTTTTTTTAAATTATTTTATTTTGCACGTTGTGCTCCCCATAAGGTCAGGTAAAGACCTTTTAGGAGGCATTTTTACATCACTTTTTTTCTGATTTCCCCTGTAAATGGGGCTGATATATTAACCCCAAAACAGCCCCTATACTGACAACAGAGCTGATCTGGCTCTGATAAAACCCAGCAGCTCTCGCAGTTACCAAGCCCCTGGGGAGCAGAAAGCCCATAGGCTTGATGCCTGTTTGTGTATTCAGAACTCATTAAGTGCTGTATACACAGCGAGCAAGAAGGCAGGAACAGTAATAAATTATAATCTGTCGCTGTTTCTCAGTGAAGCTGACAGCCCACCCTCTAGCCAGGCAGCTGTACAATTAATGTGCAACTGCGCTCTTTGCATGGACGTTCCAGTATCCGGGCAGTCAGCAAGCAGTTAAACAAAATAAGTTCTTTGTATTCACATGAGTATGAGCAACAAGGTTTTAACCCAGTAAGGTTTTCACTTACCATTACAATACATCTGAAAGTCATTACTTGCATCAATTCCAACTGATATTGGTCCATTAAATGCCACGGCCATTGCCATATTGTCTTCTCCAGGCAGTTTGAAGTATTTGGTCACATTTAAGCTAAGTGCATTATCGGATTTGTATGAACACTTAGATTTCTGCATAATATACAAACAGAATTGGCTAGACAGTTGATTTAATTTGTTCAACAAAATGGATATTTAGCATAAATTATACCCTAAAACTATGACATTTTTACTTCACTAGATTTTTCTTGTCATAAGTGCAGATACAAGGTTAATGATGGATGTAAATAAGGATAACTTGTAATGGTATTCTATATAATGCATTCTTACAAGTATATTTTTTGGACAATAAGACACACTTTTTATCTTAAAGGGGTTGTCTCACTATAAAGATTAGCTTTCAGCATGTGGGGACCAGTAATTAAAGAGTTTTTCCAAACATATTACTTTTGTTTTTTTTACTTTGTTGAGGAGACAAGATAGATAGATGTGAGTGCACACAGGTTTTTCTAGGTTACTGACCTGCTCTCCCCTGCTCTCTCAGCCCTGTCTTAAATGATAGCAGGGATGACATCACCACAGGTTGGACTGCCAGCAGCTTGAGAACAGTGTGTTATCTCAAGTAATTAGGCTCGTTTGTTTGTTTACTTTGAGCTCTGTAGCTCTCTGCACTTATAGATAACATGGCCTGCTCTCATGTCAGTGCTATTAGAAGTGCTGTGAATGCCGAGCTGATATGCCAATCACTACAATAGAACCACACACAGCTTGAACAGGAAGAGACAGAATACATGATCTAAAACTTTCTTTGATTCAATGAAACAGCATGATGAGAAAACCCCTTTAAAAAGTGAGCTTAAATGTTAGTGCCTCTTACAGTGTGCATGTTTAACCTCTTATCGACATTTGACAAACAGTTACATCACTTGGTTGATAGCGAGGGAACAGTGCGGCCTCACTCTGTCCCCCAACAGCTAGGATCAGAGATAAGTCTTTTAACCGCTTATATGCCACAATAAAGGCAACCACAACATTTAGGTGGTTGAAACACAGCCATGTGCTCCATTCCTTTGCCCCAAAATCGCTGGGTTCTTACTGGTTGTTTTGGCAGCAGAGGACCAAATAAAAGCCTCCTTGGATGCCATCTTACTAGTCCTTTTATACTCTCCCTGAGGGTAATAGGAGAGCCATTATTGTACACTGTTCTGCAATATACAGTGGTCCCTCAACTTACAAAGGTCTCAGGATACAATTTCTTCACCATGTGATGGTCTTTCCTGGGACATTATGAAACCAGACGCAACATACAGACACTGCTGATCTGAAGCACATGTGATTGATGGAAGATTCAACCAATTATTCTAAACATTTTACTTGTAAAACATCTGTGTTAGTGAAGTGCATGCAGTGATTGATGGCTTAGAAGCACCTCTCTACAGTACAGTGCGGTGTTACATGTTCTTTACTGCTTTCTCTTTACAAGTGCCAATATGAACTTCTTCTTTAGGCATCAGGACGGGATGCCCTATTTTCCTTTTTGTCTGGTACATTTGAATAATGCACCAGAAAAAAAAGTACCAGTACTGGTATACTGTATGTAGGGATGTGCTCTATCTTATTTGCTATCTGCTATCTGCTTTACTCCCTTGAATATTCAATCTGCAATAAGTTGGGTGATATTTTGGGGACTTTGGAACCAATTATCTGGTTTCCGCATGCAATGATGGTCCAGTAACCAAATAATATTATAGGTTGAGGACCGCTGTATTACTGTTGCAGAACAATGTACAAACTATTGCAACCCTAGTGGTAAAGTATTCTAAGGGACTGAAAAAAAACAAGTAAAAAAAAAAAGCTTTTAAGGTACAAAACAATGAAAAAGTATTAAAAGTCCAAAATACTCCCATTTTACCATGTTACTAGTAAAAAAATAAATAAATAAATTCTTCGATGTGGCTCATGGTCCGGTAAGTCTTGCCCACTCATACACTTTTTTTTCTCCGGGGATTGGCGCCGTACTCCGCCCGGAATTTGCGCTTAGTCGGCGCCAATCCATCGAAATTTAGGGAAACCACGCTCCATTGAGAACATTGGATTCCGTCCCCTCCTCCCCGCTCGCGAATCCCCCCGGGGGGGGAGAAAGTGACATGCAATTTTTTATGGCGCGTACCGCCTAAACAAGCAGTCTAGGGGGCCCGGGGGGCGGGGCGCCCCCGCGGCGCTCGGGCCCCCCCCCCCGTCCCGCCCCTTTTCACCCCGGGATTTGTGAGCGCCAAATCCTGTGAAAAAGCCGTGTGAACAGGGCCTAGGTTATGTTCAGAACTTATTTTGCCCTTTAATTGACAACATTTCACACGTATTGGCTTATACCGGGGACATGCTGCCGATTACGTAATTTTAACTCTCGAAGCAAATTACGCTCTCTCCCCCCCCTTAACAAATGGGCTAACGCCCGGGGGAAAAAGTACATGTCAATTGTTCCGGGCCGCTTACTGCCGCTTTTCGGCCCACGTGCTTTTGGGATACGCACTGATCACGTGTCTTCCAAAAACACCCCGTATTCTATGTGTGAACTACCCTTATAGCATGGAAAATAGTAATCCGCCCGTGTTATGGTAAGAAGAAAAAGAGAAATTTTCCTCAGAACAGAAGGTAAGACCACTATTAGGCCTAGTGGCGAAAGTGAAAACTGCAGAATTTCAAGATTTTTTTATATTAAATATTGATAGTGATATGATAAAATGAAAAAAAAAAATAACCAAAAATTCTTAAAAATGTGTTTGACATAAAAACATAACTTGAACAATTAGTCATTTTTCATTAAATATTCCTTTTAAGCTACTTAAATCTAAATTAGATCTGCCTCTGTACAATCAAAAGGTACCTTGACATGACTGATGACTTTTTCATCTCCTAAAAGAGTATTAAAAATATGGAAAGCTTACCATGTTTGCATATTCGTAATCTTCGGCTTTCATGAGGCCGTGATTTGAGACATACTCCATGGCATTCACTTCATTTCCTCCACAGCAGCCGCCATTTCCTGAGTCACAGTCTACAAGCTGCTGTTCACTGAAATTAATGAGCTGTTTGGTCCTGAGACAATGATGTGTCTCGAATACACCCACCTAAAAATAAAGCATAACATATTACAGCATATTTAGTTTTTTTCTGATAACCCAAGAAAGAGACTTTGCATTTATGAGAGATTTGTGACTATTGTTTTGGAAATGTTGTTAGCATAGTCAATACCTGCACTACAAAGCAGTGTAGGCAGGTAGATAAATACTTTAGGGGTACGTCCAGACAATGAGTAAAATTTACTCATTGGATTCTAACTGGATTCTACTGATGAAAACTGTATCAGACCACACAGTTTTCCTCAAGCATATCATATGGATTTTAGGTTGTTTTTTTCCAGCGGATTTGCAGTCAGAAAAAGTGTCCCATTCATCTCTATGGGGTTTTGGATGCGGCTCTGCGTCCAAAATATTTGCATGTCGTTTTGGACGCAGATCTGCACTTGCAATACAATGGATGAATGAACATGTTCTAAGTTTTTTTTCCCTCTTAAAAACCAAATGAGAAAATATGCGCTGTGTGAGCTACAATGTATATTTTCTATTGAGTTCAATGGGGATGATTTACTTTTGGTTTTAGACGAGTATTTCAAGTTGGAATCCACATGAATTACTCGTTGTGTGGATGGAACCTAACAAGACCATGTGCAGGCTTCTGTCCCATATGTGAATCTCTTTCACTATCTTGTCGACATCATAGAGTGAATGTAGATATTGCTCCCATACTGTGCTCATCAGTAAAACCACCATACGATACATCTAAAACATTCTGTCATACTTTGCTGATTAATAATGACACTATACAGCCACAAATACCATGTCAACATAATGACAGCCAGAGTAAATTTCCCGTTCACCCGCAACATTAAAAAAACTTTCCCTTAATACCAGGTTCCCGGGGCTGGGCCCCCCCCCGGGGGTTCGGTGAATCCCCCGGGGGCCCCCCCCCCCCCCGAGCTGTGTGGGCCCCGGGGGCCGTGCCCGCGCTCCCCCGGGGGCCCCGGGCCCGGGGCATGCCGGGGACTGAACCCCCGGGTTACCTGCGTCCCAACGCCCCGAGAACCAGGGCCCCGGGAGTATGTCCCCCGGCTTTTTCCCGGGGGGCGCGGGTCAACGGGAACACAGCGCCCCTAGCGTGCCTCCGCTGCCTCCGGCGTCTTAAAGGCACAACGGGGAAACAAAGGAGCGGCCCCCGGGGCCTGCCAAAAAGCGGGGGGCCGGGGCCCGGGAATGGCTGGTTTTTTTTTTTTTTTTTTTTTTTTTTTTTAAACTATCTAAAGGGGGCCCTGGCTACTAAAAGGGTTTTCCCTGACTAAATAAGGGGGGGCCCTGGCTACTATTGGGGGGCCCTGACTACTAAGGGGGGGCCCTGCCTACTAAAGGGGGCCCTGACTACTAAAGGGGGCCCTGACTACTTTTTGGGGGCCCCAAGCTACTAATGGGGGCCCTGGGGGACTAATGGGGGGGCCCTGGCTACTATTGGGGGCCCTTGGGTACTATTTTGGGGGGCCCCGACTACAAAAGGGGGGCCCCGAAAAAAATTTAAGGGGGCCCTGGCTACTACTGGGGGCCCGGCTACTAAGGGGGGGCCCTGGCTACTTTAAAGGGGGGCCCTGACTACTATTGGGGGGCCCCCGAACCAAATAAGGGGGGGCCCCGACACAAGGGGGGCCCCCCCCCGGGTTTCTAAAGGGGGGGCCCGACAAATAATTTGGGGGCCCTGACCAAATTTGGGGGCCCTGGGCTACAAATTTGGGGGCCCTGGCTACTATTTTGGGGGCCCTGGCTACCCAAGGGGGCCCTGACTACTTAAAATGGGGCCCGACTACTATTGGGGGCCCTGGGAAAAATTGGGGGGCCCCGGGCTACTATTGGGGGCCCGGCTACTATTGAGGAGCCCGGGTTTCTAATTTTGGGGGGGGCCCGACTACAAAAGGGGGGCCCTTTCTAAATAAAGGGGGGCCCTGACTACTAAAGGGGGGCCCTGACTACTAAAGGGGGCCTTTTGGGTCCTTTAAGAGGGGGGCCCCGCTACTAAAAAGGGGGCCCTGGCTACTAAAGGGGAAACCCTGACTAGCAAAAGGGGGGGGCCGAAAAGCTAAAAAGGGGGCCCTGACTACCTACCACCCCTACTAAAGGGGGGCCCCCGACTCCCCACACACTACTAAAGGGGGGCCCCACCCACCTGCACACCAGCTAAAAGGGGGGGGTGACCCCCCTTCACACTAGCTAAAGGAGGGCCCCCAACTACCTGTAAACTACCTAAAAGAGACCCCTAACTGCCTTTTATAAAATAAACCCAAAGGAGGCCTTAACTTCCCGTAAAAAACCTAACAAGACCCCTAAAAGCCTTAAAACTATATAAAGGAGGGGCCCCCAACCCGCCTTTTTACTACCCCAAAAGGGGCCCAAAATTTCCTGTAAAACTACCTAAAAGGGGGGTCCCTAACCGCCTGAAAACTCCGCATTAAACTTCAAGGGGTTATCCTTTCCCCACCCCCAACCCCTCAGGATACAAAGGCCCCTAAATTTTGGCTTGTACCCGCCCCCATCCCAAACCCCCGGGCTTTTTACCCCTTTGGGGGTTTGGGAAAATTTGCTTGGGAAAAATTTAAAGGGGTTTTAAAATAAAAATAATTTGAAAAATTTTTTTGCAGGCTAAACGTTTTGGCCCTGGGACAAATAAAAACAAGGGGGTGAGGAAAATGCATAAAAAAAAGAGAAAAAGAACCCATCCCTGAGAAAAAGAAAAGACTCAATTTAGATTTAAAACCCTCTCCGTTTTAGGGCCCTGATTTTCCCGGGGGTTTTTTTACTTCTAAAATTTTGGAAACAGTTTCTGAATTCACGGGAATTTGACCTGAAACTGGTGTCCCGACCACAAAGTGGTTTTCCCCATGGGAGTGTTTTCAGGTTATATTGGGGCGGGGATAGTGGCACGTACATTTTTTCCCTGACTGTAAATGTTGGGGGAAAACCTGACCCGTTTAAAAGGATTAAAACTTTCTTTCCCTTGCTGGGTTTTATTTTTGGGAAGGGGGTTTTTTGGGGAGTTTATCAAGGAAACCTGGGGGGGATATTTATTTTGGGGGAGGGGAAAAATTGTGTTGGGTTGGGGGGAATTTTGTTTTTTTTTTTGGGGGGGTGGGGGGATAAATTTTAATGGGGGGAGGGGGTATTTTAAAATTTGGAGGGGGGAAAATTTT
Organism: Phyllomedusa bahiana; assembly: GCA_025379985.1. NCBI lineage: Eukaryota > Metazoa > Chordata > Amphibia > Anura > Hylidae > Phyllomedusa > Phyllomedusa bahiana. The sequence goes on from JAODAL010003045.1 coordinate 23,131, forward strand.
ATGTTGGGGGGGGATATTGATGTGGGGGGGTGGGATATTGGATGTGGGGGGGGTGGGGGTATATGGGGTGGAGCTACTTACCCTTGCTATGATATTTCTGACTGACAAATTGAGAAAAAGACAGATAAAATAAATCCTTGCTATTTGGGACTACACAATACAGTTCTTTTTTGGGAAAACTGTATTATGTGGGGAAAATGGCGCATTTAAAGTCCGGAGGCCGGAAAAATTTTTTTCGTACAGTAGGGTGGGCCCCCCCAAATCAAACCCCCCGTGGGCCCCAGAAACCCCCCAGTCCCAAAACGATTAATACCATATACAATCGCAATTGCAATAATGAACATCCAAAACCCACTTGTTTTTTGTACTAAATGTCTAGCAAAAAAATGTGTATGAAAATTTTTTTCAAATAAAAATTTAAAGCCGTTAAAAGTCCCTTGGGGAAATTGAAAAAAGATTTTTCCCCTAGGGAAAAAAGACCAAGGAATTTTGGATTCTAAATCCCTTTACAACAAAAATCATTTGAGTCAAAGGCACCCGTCTTTTCCCAAAAGGTTTTTTAATTTTATTTCCACAATAATTTTAAAATTTTAAAATCATAAAGTTTTTTTTTACAAAAAAGAAAAAGCCCCCTCCCGGACCACAAAGAAACCTTGAAATTTTTTTAAAAGGCCCACACAAACCCCGAATCTCCTCCCAGTCCCCCTTATTTTGGTGGGATTGGAGAGTTTTTTTGGGGAATCTTGGGCACGAAACATTGTCCCCGGGAAGGTTGAATTTTCAAAACTTTTAAAAGGGGAGCATTTCCTGGAAGTACGTTCCCCTTGGGGTCAAAAAAAAAGAAACATAAATAAATTTTTTTACGCCTACAACTAAACAAAAATAAAAATAACATTAAAAGGGGGCAAACACCTTTAGGGAATAAAATTTGGGAATCGTAAAAAAAAATTTTTATAAAAAACAAAAGGGATTTTAAAGAAAATGTTAAAAAACCAGGAAAAAAACAGAAGCAAATTCCCTTACATAGTCATCACCAGTTAGAAAAAACACACACGCATTTCAGCGTTAGCCTTAAATCAATAACTTTGGCTATGGGGACTTTCCATCTTCAAATGCGTAATTTTAAAAAAGAACCTTTCAGGGGTTCTTTCTGTCTTTTAAACTGAGTTGTAATATGGTTTATTTAGATGGAGAAAATTTGAGCCAACGAAAAATTTGGGGGTTTTTATAAAAAGGAGTAGGGTTTTTTGGGTTTAAAACAAAAAAATCCAGACTGGACATCTTACCCCGGGTTTTTTCCCCCCTAGGCTAATTTTAATTTGGGTCACAAGCACTTTGATCTGTTTTTCCCCCGGGCTTTTTGTGGTTCCTTTGCATGATTAACAAATCTTTCATCTTTGGGGAGGTAGCGACGTTTCACGGGTAAGTGCAAAGGGGAAGTTTCTCTTTAAATAAACACAAGGTGAAAACAATGGCTTATCTATAATCTTGTTAGAGATAATTAGTTTTCTCCAGACTGAGCCCCCCATCTATTGGGTGACATCACTCCCTGCTCTAAGCTTTCTGCTTTAATCAGAAAATTGAGTTATGGTCAGGGAACCATAGAAATCTGTGTGCAATCAGAACACATAAAATGTTTCTTATCTCTTGACTACAGTAAAATATATTGACCAATGCATTTAGAAAAAGTGTTCATTTAACTGTCCCTTTTTGTTGAAAGCTAATCTTTGTAGTTAGAAAACCCCTTTAAGAGAAAGTGGAAGTCCTGCTGACCCCACCCACATACAGTGATTGATAGCTTTCCCTGAATCAATGTGTATACAGAGTAAACTGTTACTCACTGTGGGCACAATAAGCAGGACTTTCAGTTTCACTTTCACAGATTTTCTCATCATTTTACACAGAAATCATGCTTCAATCATATAAACTAAATCACATCCTGCTCTCAGATGGGGTAACATAAACCACGTGACAAGTTCCCTTTAAGGTTTAACAGTTATTGAACTAGTGTTATAGACTCACCATGTCTGCAAACTTATTCATGGCCATCCTGTATCTGGATAGACCCTGGTCGAACAGTTGATTGTGTTTCTGCACTTTATGCCAAGTTTCCTCCCAAGCCTTCCTCCGGAAGATCTCATCACGAAAATTGCTATACTCCTTTTCTATATTGAGTTTATCAGATAAGATCAGGGGTTAAACAATCATTTGTTATCACTTTATGCTGCACATGTGCAATTTCTTTAATATCATAACAGTCAAATAAATAGTAATAATAGTAAAAATAAACACGGCTGGATACCAAAATAAAAAATAACAGTATATTTGATCAGTCACCATGTGTCTACATCTAGCCATCCACGTGAAATGTCCAGCAAACCTATTGGCAGTGGGACAGGTCAGCAGTCTGATTTGTATGCTAACAACCCAGCTGTACGTCCAGGCTTGTTGGATTTTATCATGCTCAATCCATTGGTCCCTTGGAATATAAGATCGTGCCAGAGGTATTAGTATGGAAATGTATATGCCAAGCATGCTTCTTTTTTTGGAGGGGGCAAGGGAGCAATAGAAGATATAGCTGTTTGCCAATCATGTCATTAGCCAACATCTATCTCATGTGTTTTTAGGTTTCTGTCAGTGAATCCACAAATTGTACTAAAATGTGACTTGCTTATCACTTTTACACTTCAAGTTTGAAAAGTGTCTGGAAAAGTGGACATGACTAAACGGTATCATGTAAAGTGAAAAATGTATCAAAAGCATGCAGGAGAGAAAAGTGTGTAAGATGTCTTGCAAGTTGTGCCAAATTTATCACAGAGTACACTAGATTTGATACATTTGGTGCAGTTCTTCTAGTCAAGTTTTATCCCTTCCAACTTTAGGACATTTTAGGAGGATTTGCTGTTAGTAGATATATAGAGAGCAATCTAACAGGGGGGATTTTGTGATTGTTTTGTGACTACCTTACAGGGGTTTCTCACTACAAAGATTAGCTTTAAATATCAAGGGACAGTTAAAGGAAGACTTTTTCTAAATATTTTGGTCAATAGATTTTACTCTATTCTTGAGATAAGAGACATTTTATGTGCTCTGAGTACACACAGGTTTGTAATGGTTTCCTGGATCCCTGACCATAACTTTGTTTTCTGATTAGAGAAGAGAGCTTAGAGCAGGAAGTGAGGTCATTCCATGAATTGAGATAGAGCTCATTTCCTCACTCCAGAGAGAAACTGATTATATCTAACAAGATTACAGATAAACGGATTGTTTTCAGTCCTCAGAGCACATCTACCTTGTGTTTACTAAAGAGATAACATCTCCTGCACTTGTCAGTTTAACAGCTCAGCTACTTACAGAGGCTCTATACAGTATATCTTAATGAGTGCTATAGAATCACCCAAAACCTAAGGAGACAGAGTGAGTGTAATATGCTTGTGACTGAGTGAAACAACAGGCTGAGAAACCCCTTTAAGTCCTACATGATGGTTGTGCACAAGGCAAGTAGCCCATTTGCCTTCCCCATTATTGTATCTTGGAAGTAAGGAAGGTATAATGAGCCATAAGGAGATACTAGACAAGAAAGAATATAAAATACCATGTTTGGCTTTCCATGCTTTCCATTCCTGGTCAAGCAATTTTGAAGAAAGGACACATGCGATGATGGCAGATAGAACCAGCAAAAGTTTCTCCAGATGCATCCTAAAAAAAGAGTGGCTAAAAGAAACTCAAAACTATAAAAATATCAGCTTTTAAAAAAGAATGAAATGATCAACAGAAACATGCAAAATTGATAACAATAATAAAATGACACAAATAGCATTAATGGCTTAATTGATACATGCTAAAGGGGCTTTCTATACTTGCTGAAGGGCTTTTCTTAGTTCAAATATTTATAGCATATCAATGGGATATGTCATAAATGTCTTATAAGTGTGGGTCTCCCTTGGTGGCACTCAGAACTCCCACTGAAATGAATGGACAGTGCCGTGCTTGTGCGACCACCTCTTCATCCTGCACGGAGAAGTTTGGGAACCAGTTCTCACGGTATGTGCTGGTCCAAGAGGAGGACATTTATGACATATCACATTGATATGTCTGAGATGCTAAAACCTTTGCATGGATGAATTCCCTCATAATAGTCAATAGCTGTTTACATGCAAAACTGTGTATCCAAAAGCAATCAATTTACCAAAACTCAGCACATTTTTGTTTGAACAGTGGCCATGCTATGACAACTACATGGGAACTCGCCCTAAGTGAGTCATCTGGTTCTCAAATGAATAGTTGAGTACAGGAAATCCATTGGTTCAACTTCCACCAACAGCTTTTATTAACAAGGGAGCCTGGCTACTGTTAGCTTAGAAGAGGGCATTTAAAAAAAGTTTAGCTGGACATCCCCTATAAATGACTGTATTTATAGAAATAGTTATATATGTATATTATATTTGTTAGTAGTATAGACTGCAAGACCGATTGTGGAACTTATTGTTTGCGCTTCCAAAATTAGTGTTGGAGTCTATATTAACAGCAAAGAGGAGGAAATATATATTTAAAGGAGTTTTGCCACGATCTCATTTCATACCTTCATACCTATAACCTTCACTAAACTTGTCACTACTTCCTCCACAGACATGTCTGCCCCTCACCTCCTGTCTCTTTCCCCCTCCTTGTAGATTGTAAGCCCTCGCGGGTAGGGTCCTCTCTCCCTCTGTCGTGCCGATTGTCATTATCCCTTATCACTGTACTCGTTTGACTTATGTAATGTATGTAACCCCCTCGAATGTACAGCGCCCTGGAATCAATGGCGCTTTAAAAAATAAATAATAATAATAATAATAATAATAATAATAATAAATACCTCCTGTATCCAGCTCTTCAGCTCTGTGTGCTCAGAAGGGGGAGTGTGTGATTTGTTTGAATTATATATCATGTGACCCAGCAGGATGACATCACCAGGCCTTTCCTCTCTATAGTCAAAGAAAGGTCTGTTTATGTAAAAAGCTGTGAGTAGCTCAGAGGTAAAAATTTTTACCTCACAGCACAAGGGTCCTCGGTTCAAATCCCTGCATGAACCAAACCTGTGTTTTTTTTTTCTCTTTATTAATGCACAGACCTGATTGAGGTTTCTTTTTTATTTATTTGCACTGTTGACTAATTACTAAGGAATACAGAGGACAGGAGTAGAATAACAGCACCCGGGGTTTGAACACTCAGTAGCTGCCTGAGGGGAGAGTTGATGTCTGAGCATGTGCGACCAGGACTGAGAAGCTCACAGCCCTGGTTGTATCCACTGGAAACGAGCTGTAAACAATGGATCACTAAAGGAGCAGCTAAAACAAAAACGGTCCAGAATTTTTAATAATGATGAATGTTGAAAATGTTATTTATTTCATTTGCAAGTTTTCAACATCAATTTTACTTCATGGCAAAACCCCTTTAAAAGACAACCATTACTCATCTGATAAATCCACTGCTCCAGCCCTGATACAGCGAAGGTCAATGCGGTCTTTGATTATTTATTTTCCTCCAGAGGTGACATGCCATACAGCTACATGGCTGCTAGTGCCGATCACTGGCCCTGCTGGTAGTTTGCCGTACAAGCTAGCATTACTGATGAGGCCAGTCGTAGACTGCTGCAGATATGTGCATATGCAATACTTTGCCACTGTAGCAAAATAATCAAAGACAGAGGAGACTAGTGGAACACTGGCATTGAAGCAGGAGATTTCACAGGTAAGTACTGGTTGTTATATTAGTTTGTAACAGTTCCTGCTGATAGCTTCATTTCTATTCTCCCCAACAATATAAATCTTGCATAAAGGGGTGTTACTGGGGACATGGCATAATTGTCCACATTTTTGTGGTTCAAATGTTGTTTAGGAGTATTTCTTAAAGCTTTGATGCAACCAATTGTAAAGAAATAAATGAAACTCCCATGGGCATCACTAAAACAAAGTAAATGGGGGGTGCTAAGAACTAGGTACGAGAATACAGAATCTAGAGCTTTAAAAGAAAAAGTCTCACAACTTAAACAGTGGTGTACATACTTAAATAATCACTACTGAATAAGGCACGGCATATAGTGTCGAATACCTGTGTGCACTGCTGCACACCTGCTGTTGAAAGTATGCACTGGCCAGCACATACTTTTGACAGTGCTCCCATTCACTTTTACTTTCCCTGCCGCGTAAGCACTGGAAAGAAGTGACATGTACAGGCTGGGGAAAACATCAGCTTACAGCACTCAATGAGTGCTACGATTTTTACCGTATTTGCAGGGCGTACTTCAGGCGTATTTTAGCATAATTCCATGCCAAAGTACACCCTGCAAATACGCCATGTGAACATATGATAAAAAATACAGCTTCATCAGGGAATACCTGACAAGGGTTTATTTAAAGGCCATATGTGTGGTGCTCTCTGTCCCTTCTAGTAATGTGCTATTTATATTCCTTTACTGATGGTCTCTTTTGGTTTCCTATTGTTATATCTACAGTTTTGTCCATTAATGCCTTAACCCATTAGGCTAGGTTCACACGGCTTAATTGCGGGACGTAATTACACCCCGCAATTACGCCGTGTGGCCGGGGGCGGGGCGGGAGCGGGGGAAGGAGCGGGGGGCCGGCACCTCCCCGGCCCATAGACTTGCATTACCAGCGGCGCGTATACGTCGCTGGTAATTCACATGTCAATTATCTCCCCCCTCGGCGTCTTCGCCAAGCAGAGAGAGGAGACAAAATCCATAGTTCTCTATGAGAACTGTGGATTATCGTATTGACTGGGACGTTTTCAGCCAGTAATTTGCGCACTCCGGCACGTAATTACGGACTGAAATACGTCCAGTTTTAAGCCGTGTGAACATGACCTTAAGCCGAAGGCCTGAAAAGTACTTAATGAGCAGCTAAATTTTGTAGTTTTTGCCTCCTTGCGTTTTACTGGCATAACTTTTTTATCTTTTAAGTGACGCAGTTCAATGTGAACTTGTTTTATTAGGGAGTAGTTGTATGTATGAGAGGAGGTGGGATGGGCTAGTTTAAGTTTACAAATAAATTACTACACAATTTAATAAAATAATTTTTTACATTTTTTTTTACACCATTCACAATTCACACTATATAACCTATTAGATTAATTCTACAGTATATTACAGTCATGTAGATACCAAATGTGCATAGGTTTATTTGTGTAATGTATGCACAGTAACTTTTTTATTAAATATTAATTTTTATTAATTTTGTTTATGGACTGCCACAGACCACAGCCTGAAAAAGCCTTTAATTTCGTAGTTTTTGCCTCCCTGCATTTCAAGAGTCATAACTTTTTTATTTTTTTAATGATACAGTTGAATGAGGACTTTTTTTATGTGGGAAAAGTTGTATTTTTGGGGGGCATAAGTTTAAGTTTACAAATAAATTACTGTAGATTTTTTTTATTTTTTGCAGCATGAACATAAAAATAGTGTTTTTCTGCATTTGCATCTGTTATATTATTTTACAGGTTATTATGGTCCTGTAGATTCCTAGTATGTGTAGTTTTTTGTGTAATGTATGAGCAATAACTTTTTTATTAAATATTTATTTTTATTTTATTTATTTTTTTCTACCCTTTTTTTTTTACTTTTTTTAAATCCTGTTACGGGATAGCTATTTAACACTTTTTTCTTACTCTTGGTGATGTATTAGCATATTTATGTATGCTAATACATTATAATATGTGTCATACTCACACAGGCAGCAGTCAGGGCAGCACACAGTGTGCCCTGCCCACAGTCTTGCTATACAGACAGCGGAGGATCTACTCGATGTCCCTAGGGCGGACTGTACAGACATTCCCCAGGCTCCATTGGGTTACCAGGAGTCCTGATGACCCAATGGAGCTGCAGAATGCCCTTTGATTATGCCGTTGTTACTGACTGTGGCAATCAAAGGGTTAATCACCAGGGATTGGCAGCTTTCATACAGACTACTCTAGGAATGGAGCTGTTACCTACAGCTCTGTTCCTAGCACAGTTGCAGTGCTGGGAGTCGCAAAACCCCTCTGTCTTCAGCGACATCCAAAGATGTTTCTGCAAACTAATGGCCTGCACTGCCCGCCATTTATGGTCGGTGGGCGGTCGTTAATGAGTTATTCCTATTCTTACTATATTTCTTGATTTATTTGATGTGTTAATGCTTATTTCCACTAATAGCAAATAAAAGCCCCAGTGCTATGTGGGAGAAGCAACAGTTCCAGAATACCAATGAACAACTGCTCACACACCTACTATGAGGGTAACTATTGCATAGTATATAACTGCACATAAGATAAAAGACAATTCACACCAGGCTCTTATTGCCTCCTACTGGAAATAGATTTTTAACCTGCCTCTATATCAGTAATAACGGCCATGTTTTCTGTGATTTTAAGTCAATAATGTCTTATTTTTCTGTAAGTTTTTGAAGATTGCTAGTAAAATTAGTGCATGGGACCCGTAAGACAATGAGGACAATTGACATGGGCTGCGATCTTGTGTATTTTGGCCAAAATATCAACTTATATCTCGTGTTTGATATTTTTTCAGGATGCAGCCCAGTTGGGCACTTGGATTATGCTGGGCAACCCACTCTATATTTTGTCTAAGAGAGTCCTAAATACAGCCAAACGCTGTGTTCTTCTGCACTTGGAGCTAGAACATAATGGAGAGTAGGGCATGACCAGCTCACCATTCTTTTAGGGGACCATTCCTGAAATAGGTGAGGGCCCCTTCTTAGACTTAGATGACATATCCTACCAATATCCCATTAAAGTCAATAGTGGGAACGCCCCTTTAGAAAAAAAAAAATTCCTTGTGCTACAATGTTGTATACAGCCACTAGGTGGCGATGTCCATTAAAGATTTAAATTGTAACAATACATTTTAGTTAAACCGAGCAGAAATATACTGGCAAACAGCTGTAAATTGTAAATTATTTCCCTTTTTATCTACTATAGCAGAATAGTAGAATATAGTAAACTATATGGACAATTGTTAGGGTTTTAGGAGTTAGCATTTTTTATGGTAGTAATACAGTGATTACATCCACTAGCATAAACCAGAATATTAAGTGTGAGATCTTTAAATCAGTGTTTTTTACATATTCCCAGATTTAACCTTCAGTCCAGAAAATTACTACACTGATTTTTGTTCACGCCACAGAAAATAATTCACCACAGGACTAAGTAGCAGAATTGCCAAAAAATGACAGTGGATGTAAACCTTATGCAAATCTGCTGTACAATTAGGGCTTGTCCCCACGGCAAGGGTTTTAACCCAAAAACCGTCCGTAAACCGTCTGTCAAACTTGACAATGGACCTCTATGGAAAATCCGTGCAGCAGTCCCCACTGCACGGATTTTCCACCAGATGGTTTTTTACACCGCTGGCGGTCCAAAAAACATTGAACATGTTCATTCTTCTGTCCAGTTTTCGGGCGGAATATGAACATTTTAATGTGAAGGGGGAGGGCTTTTCTCCGCAAACAGCAGAGAAAAGAAGTCCCCTTGCGGCCGTTGCGCGGCCACAACACAGAGCAAATACCGGTTGAATAATCCAACCGGTATTTGCTCTCTGCCGTGGGGACATGCCCTTATAGTACATCCACAGCATTGGTCATCTGCCCTACTGGGTGGACTCTCGGTGGGCCAGGTCAGTCTGTCTGTGGGCCACCGGCCCCAGGCTACCTCCCCCTGTAATAAACGGCCAGAACAGTGCTGGGATAATTATATACCTACATGCCACCCCCCCCGTTTTTGGCGGGGGGGGGGGGTTCCCGCTATTGGGGATCCCCCCCCCCCCGCCCCTCCTGGGGGGGTTGGCATTCCTCCCGCCGCCAGCAGGCGGCGGGGGCTCTTTAAATGGCCGCGGAGACAGAGTAGCGCTAGTGCGCTACTCTGGCGCCGCCGGTCCGTTCCCACAGGCGGGTGAAGCGGCCGCTGCGCCCGCTTCACCGACCCGGAGTCTCGCTGTGCAGGGAGGAGGCAGGAGGGATCGCTCCCTCCTCCCCCTGTATGTCCGGCGCCGGTGTGCGCGCTCTACATACAGTTCAGCGGCGCAGGGGAAGTGACGCGCGGCTGCAGGGGAGTGACGCGCGGCTGCTCTCACTTCCCCCTGCGCCGCTGAGGAGATCGTCCGGAGCGGGCCGCGCTGCAGGAGCCTGGTGAGGTAGGTGGATTTTATTATTTTATTTTTATTAGCATATGGGGGGCTCTGCCTGCAACATGGGGCACTACCTGGCAAACAATGGGGGCACTACCTGGCAACAGAGGGGGCACTACCTGGCTACAATGGTGGGGGCACTACCTGGCAACAGAGGGGGCACTACCTGGCAACAGAGGGGGCATCTACCTGGCAACAGAGGGGACATCTACCTGGTAACAATGGGGGCATCTACCTGGCAACAGAGGGGGCATCACCTGGCAACAATGGGGGCATCACCTGGCAACAATGGGGGCACTACCTGCAACAATGGGGCACCTACCTGGCAAACAATGGGGGGCATCTACCTGGCTAACAAAAGGGGGGCATCTACCTGGCTAACAAAGGGGGGGCACCTACCTGGCTACAGAGGGGGCAATCTATTGGCTACAAGGGGGCATCTACCTGCCTGTAAGGGGCACTACCTGCTTATGGGGGGTTACTACATGGCTATAAGGGCATCTACCTGGCTTTCTTCCAAAGCCGTTATGCAGTTAGGTGGAGTGGGTGTGGCTTTTTGAAGGGGTGTGGCATACCGCCAAGATGGGCGTGTCCATGCAAATTTTTGCCGCGCTACGCACGCCGCCCACTAAGATCCCCTGCTTTTTCATTTTCAAAAGTTGGCAACTATGATTATATTGCAGTGTGTGACATAATTTATTGCAAGGGGTACACAGTGTTATACAATACAATGTTATAACTTTTTGTAGGTTGTGTATATTTTAATTCATGCATGGGGTAGAGTGTGTGCAATAATACATTTTTTGTGATATAAGTAATTTCAAGTTGTACAGTGCATGATATAAATAATTTTAAGAAGCACAATGTACAATACACAGTGTACAGTGAGTTATATAATTAATTTCAGGGGTGCAGGATATAATATAGTTAATTACAGTGAATAGAGTGTGAGATATTTACTTCAGGTGCTGCAGTGTGTGATTACATTCATTTCAAGGAATACATAGTGTAATATTTTGGGGGGACAGTGAATATTATTATTAATGTCAGGCGGTAATGTGTGAAATAGTATAAACTTTTGTGGCTACATAGTATATTATAATTAATTTCAGGGGGTACAGTGTGCAATATAAATTTGATGGGGTACAGGAAATAGTATAATTAATTTTAATTATAAATAGGTTCAAGGGCTACACTGTGGGAATAAGTAATTTCAGGGAGAACAGTGTCTTATATAATTTCAGGGGGAACAGTGTGTTAATTCATTTCAGGGTGTGCAGCATATAATGTAATTTATCACAGGGGAGTGTGTGATATAATTAAATACAGGGGTGCAGTGTATCATACAGCTCATTTCAGAGGTGCATTGTGAATAATAATTTTACTAGGTGCAGTGTGTGATATAAATAATTTCAGGGGCACAGTGTGTAATAGAATTAATTTATGTGGGTACTGTGTCTCATATAATTAACTCTAGGGGGTACTATGTGATATTATTAATTTTAAGGGCTGCAGTAGGATTAGATGTTTTTACATTCCACTTCTATTTTCCTCCTTTTATTGCGTGGATATCATATTTAAGGAATACTGATGGGGGGTCAGATAAAGTGATATTTGCTGCACTGCACGCCACTTTTTTATTTCTCATATGGGGGGAGGAGATATTGATATCATTGAGCAGTTGTATTAAAACAGGTTACACCATGCATTATTTTGTGATATATTGTTTGAACATATTAGTATTTGATTTTTAGTTTGTGGTTTGTTAAAATGGTGACATTCAAAGCAAGAAATCACAGACTGTGAAGGTTATAGATATAAAAAAGTGTCCAATAGCATCCTAGTATTTGTTACATTACAACTAGGCAAAATGCCACAAAATCCTTATTCATTCTGTATATCACTATTGTAAGGGTGCGTCCATAAGGCAGTATGCAAATACCGGCCAGATTCTGATTAAAGTATCCTGCCAGTATTTTGACATCTTGTACATGGTTTTGGTGGATGGTTCTGTCCGGTTTGCAGATTCGCCCATCTCCCTCAACTACTGACATGTTCGTGTTCTGCCCAAAAACCGGGCTGAAGAATGAACATGTTCTAAGTTTTTCAGAACACTGGCGGTGTAAAAAAACGTCCGGTAGAAAATCTGTTCAGTGGGAACTGCTGAATGGATTTTCTATTAAAGTCTATCAGGATAGTTGACAGTCTGTTTACAGGTGGGTTTCAAATCCGAAAACCGTCTGTAAAACCTGCCGTAGGGACAAGCCCTAATTGAGTTGCAGCTTGGCCTGTCTACTGGGTGCAAAGATTCAGCTTGACGCCATCGACCTGTATCTGAATACCCTGCCCCAGATGCCCCCTTAGATCCAGCTTCCAAGTCATATACACGTGCCATCATTCCCCACAGCCATGACCCTATGTTACATTATTGTTTTACCATTTTAACCCAGTGTAAACATGAAATAAAATATGAAGACACAAAATACTATTGACAATTATGATATGGTACTTACTTGAATGATGGGTGGAAGATGGTAATTACATAATCAGTGTGTTTATATACTCTCACAGCTTTGTTTGATGATATTATCATTGTCACGTGACAAAGCAACTAATATGTCTACTAACCATTCAGATAACTAGTAACAGTTGAGCAAACCACAATGATGATAACATCTGAAAAAGATGACATGTAACAGGAATATGAATATATTACATATATTAGAGTAAAAACGGTAAGCGGTGAATAGTTTCATTAATTTAGTTTCTACAGTAATTGCTACCATATGTGGGAAATCCCATATGTGGTTTATTGCTAGTTGCTGCATTTTTGTTTGCTTCACCTGTACTTGCAGTGAAACCACAGTAGTTAGTGGTAAAACACGTGCTGTCTCTGTCACGGTCCTTGGCCATGTGGCAGTGGATGCCAGAGTGGTGTTTTTACAGTCACCTCACCTCCCAGAAAATGAAATAAAAAGTGATCCAAAAGTTTCAGTACTCCAAAATGGTACCAATAAAAACTTAAGTGTCCCACACACAAGCCTTCCCACTGATATGTTAATGGACAAATAAAAAAAATAGTAAAATATGACAAAAGCTATATAAATATGCTAATGCTGGAATTCTATAATAACATGGCATTTATACAGCACAGTGGACTTTGTAAAGCAAGATCCAAAACATTGCCACAATTGCAATCATTTTAATTCGACAAATAGCTTTTATCGTTTCTCAATATATTCTATAATACATTAAATTGTACCATTAAAAATACAACTTGTCCCACAAAAAAAGGCCACATACAGCTATAACAACCAGTGGTGAAGCTTCCAAGGAGGAAGGGGGGCGGCAGTGCTTTGCCACTGGTGTGGTACACTTGCCATCTCTTTCGAACCACCAAGTGTTGACAGGGCTCCTGGGTGCCATAGATGTATGGAAATAGTAGTAGAAAACCACGGCACACCAATTCTGGTATTATACAAATAATGGAGTATTTTATTTTTCACAAAATAGATAGTCAGATGCTGCTTACAAGGAACATTCTGTATAAAGGTTACAGTGATACAATAGATGCCATAACATTAGATGTTTCGGCCGTAGCCTTTGTCACAAAAGACATCTTAATAGATATGAGGCATAAGGTAGATCAGATAATGATGAATGTATCAGGATGAGAGCAAGATTAGCGCTGGTAAGGGGCGGCACAAAGGTATGAGGTAAGGCTGTTAGTACAGGTATAGGCTGTGAGCAGCAGGAGGAAGCATGCAGAGGCATCAATGGATTACCAGCATCAGCCTTACCTCATACCTTTGTGCCGCCCCTTACCAGCGCTAATCTTGCTCTCATCTTGATACTTTCATCATTATCTGATCTACCTTATGCCTTATATCTATTAAGATGTCTTTTGTGACAAAGGCTACGGCCGAAACATCTAATGTTATGGCATCTATTGTATCACTGTAACCTTTAGGCCATGTTCACACGGCTTAAAATGGGCCGTAATTCGGTCCGTAATTAGACGCCGAAGTGCGCAAATTACGGGCTGAAAACGGCCCATTCATTACGGTAATCCACAGTTCTCATAGGGAACTATGGATTACGTCTCCTCTCCCTGCTCGGCGAATCCGTCGGGCGGGGAGATAAGTGACATGTGAATTACCAGCGGCGTATACGCGCCGCTGGTAATGCAAGTCAATGGGCCGGCCCCCCGCTCACTCCCCCGCTCCCGCCCCGCCCCCGTCCACACGGTGTAATTGCGGGGCGTAATTACGTCCCGCAGTTAAGCCGTGTGAACATAGCCTTATACAGACTCTTCCTTGTAGGCAGCATCTGACTATCTCTTTTGTGAAAAATAAAATACTCCATTATTTGTATAATACCAGAAATGGTGTGCCGTGGTTTTCTACTACTATTTGTAAACTAGTCGGTTTTTGACCTTACCACTGAGCACCCACCACATAGGTGTGCGTTACCCTTTATCTTCCATAGATGTGTGGAGCTGGGATGATGCAGGGTCAGAGGCTGTGCTTGTATCATGCACAGTGGAAGTCAGCTGTAATGTAAGTGCAGTGGCCAGTTTGACCCTCCAAATGGTGGCGGCCATTTAAGTGTTAAATGGCCAGTACTGGAGTTATCTCTAAATCCAGCTTTTGTATAACACAATTAGCATACACTGGGCATGGAACGGGCTCAGCATAGACAACCACAAATGCTCTTAACCCGTTATTGACATTTGATATACTGACTGTACAGAGTATGGAGTGGGCTAACTTACTGAGCCCGCTCCATACGTGGTTGGTGCCAGCTAATTATTACAGTTGACACCCAACCCTAACAACAGGTAATGGAGCTGGCTCTGATTCCTGCTGTTTAACCATTTAGACTCCGTTTTCCCTCCGATCGCAGCCCCCACAACAAGATTCTGGGCTAAAAATGGTTACCATGGCAGCCTAATGAAGGCTTCTATAGTCGCCAGTAAATCACTTCTAGTACTTCCTGCCTCAGGCAGGAATTAATGGAGCCACCAACTTGGCACACCCTATTGTATTATCTATATTATGCAGAAGGGTGTAAAAGGAATCATGTCCCGTAGTGGTCAAGTGCCCTAGGGGGACTGCATGTTAAAGTAAAAAAAAAAAGTTTTAAAATCTTAAAAAATAATAAAAAATATTAAAAGGTCAAAACACTCCATTTTACAAATAAAATAATAATAGTAAGGTAACACGTAATTGGTATTGCTGAGTCCACAAAAATTTGATCCATTAAAATATAACATCATTTATCCCGTATGCTGAACACCATAGAAGAATAAAATTGTAAATAGCAAAATCGTGTTTTTTGTTAATTTCATGTCCCCTAAAAACGGAAAAAAAAAGTGATTAAAAAATTGCATATGTCCCAAAATGGTACCAATAAAGATTACACTTTAGTCCATAAAAAACCCTCACTCAGGTCCAGTGGTGGAAGAACAAAACCGTTATTAGTCACAGAAAACGCAGTGCAAAGTTAAGAGATAATGTTTTTACTAACTTACTAAAACACAACATCAACCGTACTTATTTGGTATCACCGGAATTGTATCAACTTGCAGAATACAGATAACACATCGGTAGACCAAAAAGTGAACTCCAAAAAAACCCTGCAAACAAGGCACAAGTATGTTTTGTTTTTCACATTTCACACCAGTTCGAATTTTTTTTTATGTTTTCCAGTATGTTCTATGGTACAGTCAATGACACCATTAAAAAGTAAACAAGTTTATATAGATGAAAAAATAAAAAAGTTATAAGAGAGACAGGAAGTAAAAAAATGAAGAGCCATATATTTACTGCCATGTGGCAGAAAGGATTAAGAAATCTCTGTGCATTCTATTCAGACTACACTAATTTTACTGAAGCATGGGGAAAGCAAAATAACTTGCAAAGGATCGGTGAGCAAAGATAGTTATCCCTCAAGTTAGAGCGGCCTCAGGATGCAATATTTTCACCATACAATGGTCTTTCCTTGGACATTGTATCATGAAATTACACTCCACATACAATATTACATACTCTACTGGTCTGCAGCGCCTCTCTACAGTACAGTGCGGTACTACATGTCTTGTAATACTCACTTTTCTAGTATATTGTGTATAAAGCACATGACCCAAAGAAGCTCATATCCTCAACATAGAAAGTGATTTCCAGCTTCCAACAGCTCTTTCTGTTATACAAGGGTGGTGTTAATGGTTGTTAGGCGAACTTATTGTTCACTGGATTTTAAAAAACTGGCGCTCAGATTCGTACGGGAATATTCTGGCAAGTATGGTTTTGTTTCTCTGTTAAAATAAAATTACATGCATCAGTTATGTGGTGGTGAAAAAATGCTGTGTGAACCCAGCCTTACTGAACAAAATGTAACACAGACAGCCTATGTCCCGGTTGCTTAGGACCCTAGCAATGCCTATGCTGTCAGATGTAAGGACTTGCTTTCTCTGTATTCGCTTAATGCTTCATTTTCTTGAATCTCCATTTTCCATTACATTGGTGACATTTCAGGGCTTTGGCACCAATTACCAGTTTTCAATAGAGTTGTGGCCTTTTAAAAAATTCTATGTTGTTCCTGAAACAATTAATTCTATATGTTGAGAGTGCACTGCAGGCCAACTTCAGAAATCAGGCAACACGAGTATATCCCACAGATGCTCGATCAGACTGAGATCTGCTAACACTAACACCTTTTGAGCAAGGGGCGTAGTGTCGCGTTCGTGCGTGCGTGTCGGGTGTCCGGGTGTCGCGTCTGTGTGTAATGTGAACTAGGACGCCTGGCCCCTCACATAGCGATCGTTTGGATGGGGCCCCCCCCCCCTTACCCCTCCCTCTTTGCCCAACTCCCTTGTTCCTACGAACATTTTACCTGGAAATGCTGTTAGTTTTTACAAAGGGGTGTGAATTTCCTCTATCCTTACATATTCACAATATACTGCTAACAAAACAAATTCCACTATACCAATTCCATATATTGATTTACCAATAACCTATTACATGGATCCTGCCTAGATTATACCGCCCAGACCAAGAACATGGAACTAAAGTGACTGATTAATCAACACCTACACTGTTATGATCAGTTAATTTGTACATTAGTTACGCCATCAAATTTTAGTGTCCATTATTCTGGGTTATACTAGTGTAAATGGCTCTGCTGACGTATTTTAACACCATATGTGGTCCATATAGTGGTTCGACACCAGTAGTACACAGGCTCTTGCTGGACTGTATAAAACCACCATCTCAACCCCCCTACCCAATTTTCAGTGACCCTTATAATGGTAGGACTAGCAGTGTACACTGGCTCCTTGCAGACTGTATTATATCACACATACGTGTCCCTTATTAGTGGGTATATACTAGTGTGGCACAGGCTCTGCAGACTTGTTAATATCCACATACTGTGACCAATCATATTGTTAGTATTTTACTAAGTGTTCCCACAAAGGCCCTCTGCAGACTGTATATTAGCACCATACAGTGTCCCATTTAGTGGTAGATACAAGTTACACAGGTGCTTTTCAAATAGTTTACTTACATTTTGGGCCTCACAGGTGAGGTCTTGTCTGAGGAGTCGTTCACTTTCTCTTTTCTTCTCTATTCGGTACAGACCTCCTTGATGACTTGCCTCCTTCCTCACACTGGTCCGTAGTATTTCAACACAAACACCTGAGACTCCTCACTTTTTTTTTATCATTTTCCCTACTGAGTTCCCCCTCCCTCATGTAACAAACTCTCCATTTATAATGGCCCAAAATGGTAGGAATTCCCCCTGTTAATTATGGGGCACCCAGTTGGTTTGTAGGTACAACGGGCGCCCCCGGGCGGTAGCCAGGTAGCTTAGGCACCACCGGGCAATAGCTAGGAGGGGACGTAGAGCTTTGGGCCCCAGGGCGGTAGTTTTAGGTTTCATGTTAGATAGAATGGGGGCCCCTGTAGCTTTGGCCACCCCCTTTTGTTGTACTAGGGCCCTCTGTTGATTAGAGCCCCGTCGATCTAGGCCCCCCTTGTAGGCAGAATAGTCCCCCCGTAGTTTAGGGCCCTTTGTAGGCAGAATAGTCCCCCCCCCCGTAGTTAGGGCCCCATTGTAGCAGAATAGTCCCCCCTGTAGTTTAGGGCCCCCTTGTAGGCAAGAAAAAAGTCCCCCTGTTAGTATGGGCCCCTTGTATGGCAGAATAGTCCCCCCCCCGTAGTTTAGGGCCCCCTTGTAGGCAGAATAGTCCCCCTTCCCCCGTAGATTTGGACCCTTGCTTTATTCAGAATAGTCCCCCCCCGTAGGTTAGGACCCCCCTATAGGGCAAATAGTTCCCAGTATTAGAGACCCTCTGTTGCATAGGTCCCCCTTGTTATTAGGGCCTCCTATAGGCATAGTTCCCCCCTCTAGTTATTAGGGTTCTCCCCTGTAGGCCTAGTTCTCACACCCCAGTTATTAGGGCTCCCCTGTAGGCATAGTTCCCCCAGTTATATAGGGCCCCCTGTAGGCCTAGTTCCCCCGGAGTATTAGGGCCCCCTGTTGGATTGTACCCCCATAGTTATTAGGGCCCAATGTTAGCATAGTCCCCCCCCACAGTTAATAGGGTCTCTGGTAGGCATAGTCCACCACACTGTTAATAGGGCAACTTGTTGGCGTAGCTCACCCCCCCACAGTTAGTAGGGCCCTGTTGGCGTAGTTCCCCCAACAAGTTATTGGGCCAATACTGTGAGGAAGTTTAGTCACCCCCCCACGTTAATAGGGCCCCCTGGTAGGCGTGTTAGTCTCCCTCCCCCACCTGTAGTAGTGCCCCCTGAGGCATAGTTTTCCCCCCCAGTAATAGTGCCCCATGTAGGTTTAGTTACACCCCCCCAAATAGTGCGCCCTTTAGGTATAGCTCCCCCCCCCGTAATTGGGCCCCCTGTAGGTATTGCTCCCCCCCATAATAGGGCCCCCTCTAGGTATAGCTTCCCCCCCAGTAATAGGGCCCCCTTGTAGGTTAGAGACCCCTCATGTAATAGGGCCCCCTTGTAGGTAGAGACCCCCCCATAATTGGGCCCCTTGTAGGTATAGCTCCCCCCCCAGTAATTGGGCCCCCTTGTTGGTTTTGTTCCCCCCCCAGTAATTGGGCCCCTTGTATGGTATTGCTCCACCCCAGTAATAGGGCCTCCTTGTAGATATAGACCCCCCATCCCAGTAATAGGGCCCCCCTGTAGGTTTAGCTACCCCCTCAGTAATAGGGCTACCTTGTAGGTATAGCTCCCCCTCAGTAATTAGGTCCCCCTTGTAGTATAGCTCCCCCCTCAGTTATAGGGCCCCCTTGTAGGTATAGCTCCCCCCTCAGTAATACGGCCCCCTTGTTGGTTTAGCTCCCCCCTAAGTAATTGGGCCCCCTTTTTGGTTTAGCTCTCCCCCCCCCCCCAGTAATAGGGCCCCCTTGTAGGTATAGACTCCTCCCCCCAGTAATATGGGCCCTTGTACGGTATAGCTCCCCCCCCAGTAATAGGGAACCCTGTAGGTATAGTCACCCCCAGTATTAGG
Organism: Phyllomedusa bahiana; assembly: GCA_025379985.1. Taxonomy (NCBI): domain Eukaryota; kingdom Metazoa; phylum Chordata; class Amphibia; order Anura; family Hylidae; genus Phyllomedusa; species Phyllomedusa bahiana. Next base: position 42,845 of record JAODAL010003045.1, read on the forward strand.
CACCCCTTGTAGGTTGAGACCACACCAGTATTGGGACCCCACCTTGTAGGTAGAGGACCCCCCCCCCATTAATTGGGGCCCCCTTGTAGGTATAAGCTCCCCACCAGTAATAGGGCCCCTTGTGGTGTAGCTCCACCCCCCCTCAGTAATAGGGCCCCCTTGTAGGTATAGCTCCCACCTCAGTAATAGGGGCCCCTGGTAGGTATAGCTCGCCCACCCTAGTAAATTGGGCCCCTTATAGGTGTAGCTCTTTTTTTTTTTTATACTTTTCCCCCAGTATAGGGCCCTTGTAGGTATAGACCCCCCCCCCCCAGTAATAGGGCCCCAAGTAGGTATAGCTCCCCCCCAGTAATAGGGCCCCCTGTGCGCTATTGTCCCCCCCCAGTAATAGGGCCCCCTTGTAGGTAAAGACCCCCCCCCAGTTATTGGGCCCCCTTGTAGGTTTAGACCCCCCCCAGTAATAGGGCCCCCTTGTAGGTATAGACCCCCCCCTCAGTAATAGGGCCCCTTGTAGGTTGTAAGCTCCCCCCCGAGTAATCGGGCCCCCTTGTAGGTAGAGACCCCCCCCAGTAATAGGGCCCCCTTTAGGTAGAGACCCCAGTAAAGGCCCTCTTGTAGGTAGAGACCCCCCCCAGTAATAGGGCCCCCTTGTTGGTTTGAGCCCCCCCCCCAGTAATAGGGCCCCCTTGTTGGTAGAGACCCCCACCCCACTCCGTAGCTTATACTTACCTGGCCGCGCTCCCCCGGCGTCTCCATCTCCTCCCAGCCCCAAGCCTGCTGCTTTAGGCTTGGGGCTGAGAACAGGAAGTTCGGCAGGCGGCGCAGTGACGTCACTTCCGCCGCGCCGCCTGCCAGCTAGGTACAGCAGGGGCAGGGAGCGCACAGCTCTCCCTGCTCCTCCGTACATCTTAATTGTATGCACGTCGCACGGACGTGCATACAATTAAGATCGCCTCTGTTCACAGATCGGCCCCGCAGCTCTGCACCCGCCGCAGTGAACTGTTATGTTCACTGCCGGCGGGCCCAGGAGCGGCATCACCGGGGTAGCAGAGGTGATAGCAGCTGCCGCGGGGCCCCCCCAAGCCGCTGGGCCCCGTAGCAACTGCTACCCCAGTAGTTACGCCACTGACCATGAGATACCTTCAGAGATGTCAGCACAGGTTACATATTGTTATCATACATATTTTATAAAACATATATTCCTTTACATTTTTATATGAATATGCATGTACAATGGCCAGGACTAATGTACAGCAGATCAACACATGTGGGAAGTTTTAAGTCATCCCAGAAGCATATCCAAAGAACTGTGTTGATCCCAATGGAGATGCTGTGGCAAGAAGGAAGACTGACAACTAGTAATCACCAGGAAGCTAAAAATGTCTGAAATAAGACAGTTCTGTGAAGACAAGTGGGCTAACATTCCTCAACAGCAATGGGAAAACTGACAAGTTACATGAAGCGTTTAGTTGCAATGTTTGTACATACCAAATATTAATATTCATTGTGATAACTTTTATTATACAGATCCAGTACTAGCTGAATCAGTGCCCGTGCTACAGTACACAGTTTGTTTCTGAAGCGATAACATCTTATCACTTGGTTCACCAAACAGTCAACTGGAAACAGTTGAACTCAATGATAACAAGATACAAATAAATTAGATAGGGCACTTCATGTAATCTTTGGTGATCAAACATCATTTTCTGTTGTGTGATACTGGGCAGTTAGCTGTAGCAACAACACTGACTGTACCCATCCCTCTAACAAAAAAAACATTGTGCTAACCTTGTAACTTCCTGGCACACTCACAAGATGGTTCCCAGGTTTCTCACCAGTCTTTTGTTGTCTACTGTAGCAATGAAATGTAAGAGGATTTATTTTTGCTTTACACTATCAGTCGCATGGAACAGTTGCTGTCTGTCCTGGTACAAACATGGACGAATTCCCATTTCTTATATAAGTGACATTGATGAGAACCCTATCTGAAGCTGTATTTTTTCTTTTCTATGGTTTTTAAAGGGGTAATCCCATATGCAGACTCCTTGCATGCTGTAGAGAAATGAGCAGTGGTGAAGCTTGTGTGGCTCTCTCTGTTTTCATCTATGGGAGTTCTGAATACAGCCAAGAAATGAACCTCATAAATGTGGACATAACTCCATCAAGGAGTTCAGAAATCGGGAGATGGAAATACCTCTTTAAAATGTATCCGTATATTTGTGGCTTTCTACTAGAAAAGTCTTTGAATAATTGTTTAGTCCTTCACACACAGACCATCTCAAATAAGTGACAGTACTATCAATGCAACAGTGCTGGTTTGAAAATAAAATAAGAATTTGACCAGTGTCTATGGGCAATCATATTCAACGGGGGTTATGAGTTTAGCAGTGTTATGGTTCAACCAACGATCTTCAATATCAGCTGTACTTTCTTTTACCCCCCCCCCCCTCGCCCCGCCAGAAAAAATTGTACGCAAAAGGATTGATGTGGCAAGTAAGCCTTTATGTCACCTCAGTTTTGGGGTCCAATCACAACAGTGACCACTGAAAGTTTTATAGCTACACCACTGGTAGTCTCACATGTCAGAGCAATTCCTCATCACATTAAAAGGTTTTCCACCTCAATAAAAAGCTATTTAAATAGCTCCTTGTCCCTAAGTCAAATTTTAAAAAGTTATACCTACCTTCCAGCGGTTCCAGTACCGCAACTCTTTGGTCTTCTCTTGACATGCTGTCACTTCTGAATGGGGATATTATTGTTGCGGCTGCTGATTGGCTGCATGTGCCCCAACTTACATCACTGTTCAGAAATGAACAGCTCCAAATGATTATGTGAGCTAGGGGAATGTGACCACTGCAGTCAATCAGCGGCCATAGTGGTGAAGTTCCAGTTCAGAAGTGACACCTCGTCAACAAAGGACCGAAGAGACGCAACAATGGAACTAGGGACTGGGGCAAGGCGAGTATCGCTTTATGTTTATTTTACTTGTGGCCTGGGATTTGTTTAAATGACTTTTTAATGAGGTGGATATTTAAAGATGATTTACACAATAAATGTGTCCAGTCTGAAGTTTGCAAAAAGCTATGTAGGGGCCACAGCAAGCAGAAAAAGGTGCTCTGGTCAGATGACACCACAACTTCTAAGCCTAAATGACAAATGCTGTGTGTGAAGGAAAGACAACACTGCACATCACACAGAACACGTGAAGCATAGTGGGGGCAGCATCATGCTGTAGGGATACTTGCTTCAGCAGGGACTGGGAAGCTGGTCAGAGTTGATGGGATGGTGGATGGAGCTAAATACAGGACAATCCTGGAGAAAAACCTGTTAAAGGCTGCAAAAGACTTGAGACTTGGGTATAAGTTCACCTTCCGTCAGGACAACAACCCTAAACATACAGCCAAGGCTACAATGGAAGGGTTTAGATCAAAGCAGATTCATATGTTAAAATGCCCCAGTCAAAGTCCAGGCCTTAATCCCAAAGTCCAGACCTAAATCTGTGGAATGAATGGAATGAATTGCTGTTAACAAATGTCCGCCAACCAATCTGAGCTAGAGCTATTATGCAAGGAAGAATGGTCAAAAATTCCAGCCTCTAGATGTGCAAAGCTGGCAGAGATATACCCCAACAGACTTGCAGCTGTCATTGCAGCTAAAGGGGGCCCTACAAAGTATTTACTCAGGGGGGCCTGAAAAATTTTCAATGCACAATTCTCAGTGTTTTTAATCTACAAAAAATTGGTAAATTAGGTATCATTTTCACAAACATTTCACAAACACTTGCTTCTTTGTGTTGCTCTATCACATAAAATATAAAAAAATGTATTTAAGTTTGTGGCTGTTATGTTAAAAATGAAACAGTTTAGGACTATGAATACTTTTGCAATCCATTGTATTTGAGACTTAAAACTCTTTGGGACTGAGTGATACAGTTACAGCTCAGTAGTGTGTTATGAGGGGGGCTTGTGGGTCCCCTCTAGCTCAAGGGCCTAGTGCAAGTGTGACCTGTGTGACCCCTGTAGCTACACCACTGAATATGGTGACACTGCCGGTAGGGAATATAGTTGACATTTATTGGTTGCACTTAGTACAATCCATATGACTGGCAGGGCCTAAGGTTGCAAAGTAGAACCCAGAGTATCACACTGCACCCACTGGCTTGTCTTCTTCCCATAGAGTATCCTGGTTTCACCTCTTCCCAAATAACGAATTCACAAACATCCCACCATCCACATTGTTCCGAAGTTCAGTTCTGATACCTACTTGCCAATGGGAGATGCTTTAAGCAGTGGAGAGGGGTCAGCATTTGAACGGTAGCCAGTCTGCAGCTATTCTGCCCCATATACAGCAAGTTGTGATGAGCTGAGTGTTCCGCCACTTTTCTGCTACTAACTTTTTCACACCAGACAGACTAGTCTTTACTCCATAAACTTATCAATAAGCCTTGAATGATCATAAGTAACCATTGCATACTAGGAATACCCCACACTGAAATAAAGGATCTCACGCATGTGGACAAAAATGTGGACAAAAATGAACAGTAAGGGTCCCTTACCCACATGTCACTTTAAAAGTACCAAGATTCCATATGTTTCTTGTAATATTGATGCCTTTCTCAATAGAAAGGCTAGATAAATGTGCATTAGATGGACAACAGAGGGATAGTACTCTTTCAAGGGGACAAAACAAGCCATAGTCATTATTTCTCAAACCTTCTGATAAAAGTAAAACGGGGACTATATCAGAATTTTACAGGAGCAAGAAGGATATACAATCTTAGAAAAAGATCTCAAAGTAGTTATTCCATTGCGAGGTTAAAGCAATTTTGGAGTGGGCCTTAACCTTACTACTTATAGACAGGAAGGAATCTGCTTTTCTATTCCCAACCAACCCCCATGCATCCATTTTTCTGATGGGACATCAACATTGCAGCTGCTGATTGGCTGCAGTAGTCATGAGCCTTTGCCTACATCACCATTCTGAGCTGTTCACTTCCAAACGGTGATGTAAGGCTCATGACTACTGTAGCCAATCAGTGACCCTAGCAGTAACATTTGTTCAGAAAAAGACAGAAGGCAAACAAAAGACCCGGGAGACCCAGTGCAGGAACAGAGGTGAGGAGGAAGGTGAATATACTCTTGTGAATTAGTGAATTTTGTAAATTAATTGACCACCAGTACCTTATTATTTCATTTTTATATAAACTGGACAACCCATTTAAACAAATAAAGTGCTTCAACCCTCTTAGAAGTAGAACAATCTAAAAGAAGAAGAGAAGCAGCACCACGTCTTCACAAAACTCCAGTATTTATTAACCCATGTCTGGACCAGCAATGTTTCAAACCCTCTCTTACATATATGGGCTATATGGGGCATCTACCTGGCTACTGGGGGGCTATATGGGGCATCTACCTGACTACTGGGGGGCTAGATGGGGCATCTACCTGGCTACGGGGAACTATATGGGGCATCTACATAGCTACAGGGGGCTATATGGGTCATCTACCTGGCTACAGGGGGCCTATATGGAGCATCTACCTGGCTACTGGGGGGCTATATGGGGCCTCTACCTGGCTACAGGGGACTATATGGGGCATCTACCTGGCTACAGGGGACTATATGGGGCATCTACCTGGCTACTGGGGGGCTATGTGGGGCATATTACCTGGCTACAGTGGGCTATGTGGGGCATATTATCTGGCTACAGGGGGCATATTACCTGGCTACAGGGGGCTATGTGGGGCATCTCCCTGGCTACAGGGGGGCTATGTGGGGCATATGACCTGGCTACAGTGGGCATATTACCTGGCTACAGGGGCAGTTACCTGGCTACAGGGGTCTACTACCTGGCTGCAGAGGGCATATTACCTGGCTACATGGGAAAACTACCTGGCTGCAGAAGGCATGTTACTATCTGGCTACAGGGAGAAAAATTACTACCTGGTTACAGGGGGCAATATACTACCTGGCTACAGGGGGCAAAAATACCTATCTACCTACATGGTCAGATATAACTGTCAACTACAGGGGGCTTTATACCCACTTAAATTTTACCCACAAGGGTCAAATGTACCTATCTACCTAGTGGGTGGGGGGCAATATATTCTTCCTGGTTGCCCTCAAAGGGCTAATTATAATAGCAATACTGTACAAATGCAACAGTTAATTAGAAGTTCCAGTTACACAGTTCTAAAATTATGTTGGCCCTTTAAGGTACACCGTGAGGCTGATGTGGCGCCCATTGAAAACGAGTTTTACACCCTTGGTGTAATAGAAGAGCTGTATCTGCACACTATTCTGCTTTACATTAGTACTGCAGAATAGTCAGAGGCATAGTTACAAGAGGTGCAGAGGTAACAATCGATACCAGTCCCTGCAGCCTGAGGGGGCCCAAAAGCCCTTTTGCCACATAAGGAGATACCAGCATCGTAAGTGGCACATGGTTGCCGGGGGGTCCATTTCACTTTTTGCACTAGAGCCCTAGAGCTTCAAGTTCCGCCTGTGAGAATAGTGTATATGTGTTTGTGTCTAGTGCTAAAATACCCTGGGTGGAGTCAAATTACAAGTAAAAAAACAAAAATATGGTATTGTCGCATCTGTAATAGTCCGATCTATTAATGTATACTGTAACCTCATATATTCCGCATGGTAAACCTTAATTCCCTTTTTTTTTCTTTTTGGGTTGCTTCTCCTCCCCAAAAATTGGATTAAAAAGTGATAAAAAAAAACAGGTATCTAAAAATGGTGTCAATGAAAACCATACCAGTCTGAAAAAAATCCTCACACAGATCCATAGACAGAAAAATAAAGAAAAAAGTTATTGGTCTGCGAAAATGGCACTGCCCAACACATAAGGAAAATAATCAGAATCATAGTGACTAGCAGAAATAAAAGGTCTCCCTCCCAAAACAAAATGTCGAAATTGTGTTTTTTTATTTTACTATTTCGGATGGGTAGAACTGAAGGGACCAAATGTCACTGTACTAAAATACATTGTCTTGAGCATAACAACCACTCTAATAAAAGTGTTAATAACAGCAAACATCAGGCTTTTATCATATACCCTTAAAAGTTTTGTATCTTTGTCTCCATTATTACCACTTTTAGGGGTCCTACATGCTCTGAGTATGGCATTTTGACATTGACATATGTTAATATTTTTAGATGGGTTTCATTATGTAATTTTGCCATCTTCATTGTAATTTTACATATTTTAAGCCTATTATGATTTTTAAAGCGTTGAAGAAAAATCAATTCTACTCAGAATGTAAATAATATGACTGTACAGTGCCCCAACAACAGAACATAATCAGCTGCACTCAGGCCACATGCCCAGAGGATAGATGGATAAGCTCCAAGTTAAAGTCTTTGCCAGGAGAAGTATAATAAAGCATGTCTGAGTGAGGTGGTAAAGAACTGTATATGTGAGAAAACCTGAGACCTGATTAACAGATTATCTGAAGAAATAATCACCTTATCATTTAAAACTGATTCACATAAACATTTCATCATGCTGATTTTATCTCATTTACATCACAACTGGAATCTCTGGTAATCAGAGAAATGATAATCAGTTAAGCAGAAAATGGTTCAGTCTTATCTGGATATTGTAAGTAATGGATATATGGTGACATTTAACAGTAGTTTATGAATGAAAGGTTGGGGCTATGAACTCCTTGTCACGTTCCTCAAACTATTCCTGAACAACTGTTCCCACATTTTTTTTGAAAAAGCAGTCACCTAAGAATCACAGTCTGACCTTTTGTGTAAAAATCTCTCAGATAATTAGGGGCCGTTTACACGGCAGAGGACAAATACCGGTCAGTTTATGCGTCCGGTATTTGCACTGTTTTGCGGCCGTCCTCATGGCCGCAGGGGGACGGCTTTTCTCCGCGATGAGTGGAGAAAATCCCTCCCCTTCACATTGACTTGTACATATTCCGTCCAAAAACCGGACGGAAGAATGTTCAAGCCAAATGATTTTCGGGCGGCCCGCAGGCGGACAAAACCGCCGGACGGACAACCCGTGCAGTGGGGACTGCTGCACGAGCTTTCCATAGAAGCCCATTGTGCTCATTTGCAGCCGGTTTTGCAGATCATCTGAAAAACCGGCCGAAAAACCGTGACGTGGGGACATGCCCTTATGCTTCACCTTTTTTCCTGTTTCCAACCCATCAGCTTCAGAACTCACTGTTGGCTGCTGGCTTAAGGTGAATTAACATGACGAATTTTAATGAACATTTTAACGCAGATTGTGTGTTGGATTTATCATTAAAATCCATGTGCATTCTGACAGTCATTCATGTGGATGGTCAGCCAACAGATTTTTGACACTATGGTTTTAAAATCAGTGATGCAGAAAAAATATGCACATGTTCATTCTTTTGAGTCGTTCCTGCTCTGGCAGCAGAAATGCAGGTTAGACCCATTAATATGAGTATTACACATGTCCAAAGTAGAGGTGAAAAATAACTTTATTTAAGCAAAAATCCACAGCTGAAATCTGAGGTGTTGCCGTGGATTTCTGCAGAGGAAACCATGTTTGACTTTTTCGATGTCTGACGTGTGAACCCGGCCTTATATGACCCACCTCTTGACATGTGTTTTTTATCGAGATATTATTTATATTATTTGTCAGAGTGTATGTCCTTTACAATAGTCAAGGTACATTACATATTTGATTAACTGGTTCAAGTGTGCATCTGCGAAGAAATAAGCAATTTGCTATAGTAATATTGTTCTTCCCCTGGAATATGAGTCTTTCTTTGTAACAGGGGCTTTGTAGGATGACACAAAGTTGCAGTTTCAACAGGTATTTTTCAAGTACAATTCTTGAATTTGTAATGGACCGGGGTAGCATTTGTAATGGACCTGGTGTTGACAGAACTGGTGTGACCAGAGTGTTGACAGAACTGGTGTAACTGAGCCATGTTTGTATGTCACCTTGCTCGCACCTGCCTTTTCAGCTTTGTCCATAAATTTTCATTAGGATTGAGAACAGGGCTTTGTGATGGCCACTACAAAACATTGACTTGGTTATCCTAAAGCCACTTTGTAACCAGTCTGGCAATATGCATTGTCCATTTGGGAGACCCACTTCTGCCCAAGCTTTAACTTCCTGGCTGATGTCTTGAGATGTTGCTTCAGTATTGCCACATAATCTTCTTTCTTCATGATACCATCTATTTTGTGAAGTGCAACAGTTCTTCCTGCAGAAAAACAACTCCACAACATGATGCTGCCACCTCTGTGTCTCACATTTGGGATGGTGTTTTTAGGCTTCCAAGTTTCTCCCTTTTTCCACCAAATGTAATGATGGTCTTTATGGACAAACAGTTCAATTTTAGTTTCATCACACCACAGGACATGTCTCCAAAAATGTAGGTCTTTGTTCCTGTATGCATTTACAAACAAGAATCTGGCTTGTATATGTTTCTTTTGGAGTAATGACTTCTTCTTAGCAGAGTGGCCTTTCAGCCCATGTTGATACAGTACTCGTTTCACTGTGGATAATGACACAATCTTACTAGCTTCTGTCAGAATCTTCACAAGGTCTTTTGCTTTTGTTCTGGGGTTGATATGCAGATGCCGAAGCATAGCACATTCATCTCTGAGACACAGAACCCGTCTCCTTCCTGAGCGATATAATGACTGGACATTCCCAGTTTGTGTGTACTTGTGTATAACTGATTGTACAGAGAATGAGGCACCTTCAGCTATATGGAAATTGCACCAAGGATGATCAAAAACTTGTGCAAGTCCACAATTCTCTTCCTGATATCTTGGCTGATTTCTTTCAATTTCCCCATGATGTTACACACAGCAGCAGTGTGTTTCTGGTGTGCAATAAAATACATCCACAGGTGTATCTCTCATTAAGTCAGATGTTGCCAATAAACATATCAGGAGCTTCCAAAGACATGACATCATCATATGGGCTGTCCCAACTTGGCATAGTAATCCTAGTGTCTGTAAATTCTTGACTTTGCAGAAAGTAATAAAATGCCATAAAAATTCCCTCACTCTCATTATTCTGGCATTTGGCAAATAATAAATAATTTTGGTGATCCAAATTGATCTAAAATAGTTAAGCTTTATTCTGATTTCATGTCAGACAGTGAGAAAAATATGCATATGTGTCTTTTTATATAGTGTATGTAAACTTCTGGTTTCAACTGTACATAAGTCTGAATCCCTGAACTTCACAAGACCTTTATGTCACTGCAGTAAAAGCACTACATTAAAAGTGTAATAAGTTAGTAATGTACCTCAAAGGTTAACCTGGTGCAGAAATGGTTAATCCTGTACATTACAGATTGTAGACCCCTAACTTGGAAAAATTTTCCATCAAATGTGGTTTTGCCACAGTAATTGCAGGTTACATATCCTGTTCAGCCATGCCAATCTGGGGCTTTGTGGAATTCCTCTTTCTATTTACCATTTGTGGAGGTGCATCATTTATTTATAAAACTAATCTGCGCCTTCATAAATTCTTTAGCTTCTCAACGATTCAGAGCTCCCATGACCATAGTGGTACAAGGTGCCCTTCGCATGCTTTACAGTTGTAGTACAATACAAAATGAATGTCTCATAAATTTGAAAATGCAGAACATATGCCAGATTACAAACAAAATCTTTCCCAATTTGGTTCTGGACAGTCAGGAGGAGGATGTCCAGAACCAAATTGGCAACTGTAAAGCATGCCATGGGCACTTTGTACAATTATGACCATGGGAGGTTTTAATCATTGAAAGGTTGGGATGTAGAAGCCAGAAAATTCATGGAGGTGCAGATTATTTGTGCATCTCTGCAAATGGCATTTTGGCAGAGGATACCTTCAGAGACCCAAATTGGCATTGTTGAACCGGCTACATAGTGTGCAATTACTGTGGCAAACCCCGATTTGGTAGAAACTGTTACCAAGGTTGTGGTCTCCAGTCCAGGTTAAGGACCATACTTGAGATTTCAGGGTTTGTACCGATGCCGCACCAGCCTAAAGACTCTGGGCGCCCACAGAATTTTAACCTTACAGTTATTTCCCAGGACAGGGGTCCCTATGTTTAAGGGCCTAAACCCAGGAAACAAATGGAACATTATTTACTCAAAAACACAAATACAAGACTATAGTTACAGCTCAATGACTGGACAATGGACTAAAGCCAGTAGGAGGCATTATAAACCTCAATACTACTTGGGAGAGATATAACAAGTGGAGATAACTAATAAGTAGTAGTTCACACACCCATCCACTTGCAGCAGAAGGAGCGGGGTTGCAGAGATGTCAGAGACCCGAGACTTATAACATAACCTCTCTCTGACTCCTCATTATTTCCTTCATCCCATAGTTGCAGCACCTACACAATAAGTGTGGTAAAGATTGCCTCACCTGCTGGAATTCACTTTCTAAAAGGCAAAAAAGTGCTAAGTAAAATAAAGTAACAATAGATTAACTTTTAGTTGGAATTTTGAATTTACTGAACACATCGGTCCCTACAGTTAATGCCAGCATTTCCCAATCTCTATTTCGAATAATTCATATTTTTCCATATTAAGACACCCCTTATGTTATGACATGTGGCGACCACTAGACATAAGTCAAAGTGCAGGACAGATGGAACTAGACGGTGGAAGGTCTGGATATAAGTAAATAACCAAGATCAATTAACTACTGAAGAAGCTATTCATACCGGTATACATATCATTCCTGCCAAAAATAATGACAATGGTCTCAGCACTGTGATGAATAATGCACGTGGCTGTGCCTGCTGTTTATTCTTTGCTTCCAGTCTTGTATGAACACACCACAATAGTTGCTATTGATATTGAATGATTTTTGGCTACAGTAACATATGTGTGGCTTTATGTGATATACTCCAGTAAGCTACAATTACAGGAATGTGTTACAAAGTTTATTTCAGAACTTAACACTACAGTTTACATGTATAAACATATAAAACAAATCACTTTGCAGACTTTTTTGTTTTAGGGCACACTCACATGACATGTATATGCTGCCAGTTTTCTGCAGCGGACCTATCTGCGGAAAATCCTAAGCATATTTCGGTAGGTAAAAAGTGGATAAGATTTTAAGAAATTGTATCCACAAGCTGAAGGAAGAAATCTGCCTGATATTTATGTGAAAATTGACCAGATGGCAGCTACAGGTTTTAAAAACAGGGCTTGTAAATTTATTTTGTGGATATGCTGCAATGAATTGCAAATTTTCATCATTGTATGGTAAATTGGAAATTGGCAATGAAAAACACAGTCGATGTAGATTTTGCTGCAAATCTACAGCATTATCCCCAATAACTTAGAATTTATTGTGGATTTTAAGGAAATTAATTTTTTTACCTTTATATTACTATATTCTTGTTTAACATCTTCAGCAAATCTGCAAAGAAAACCAAACAAATTGTTGTTTGCTATTGCAGATTTACTGATCCTGAGTTAAAGTATTAGTCCTATCTTATCCATAGCTGAGTCCAAAATTCTGTGGCCACAAGAGCTCAAGTCACCCAGCATTGTTTGCTGGGCGATCTGAGTTTGAATGGGTTGAGGTCTGGGGACTGTGGAGGCCAATACAGCAACTCTACTTCATTGTCATTGAACCATTTCTTCACCAACCTTAATGTATGCTTCAGGTCGTTGTCCTGCTGGAACACTATGCCGTTCTTTTCTACCCATAGTACTTGAGTGTATGAAGTAACTCATCTTGTAGGATACTCACATATAGCCCAACATTGAGATCACCATTGATCCTGGTCAAATATACAATGTCTTTGGCTGTGAAACATCCCCATATCATAAGGCTTCCTCCACCAAATGTAACAGTTCCTTCAATTTTTTGATCCGTAAGCCCCCTTTTCCTTGATTCTTACAAACCCATTTGCACCCATTAGAGCTCGGTCTATTGACTTTCATCTCATTACTCCAAATCACCCGTTTCAAATCTTCCACTTTTTGCACTTCTTTGCAAACTTGAGCCAATGCTTCTTATGACGAGATTGAAGTTAAGACTTCTTCACCTTTTTTTGGGCCATCATTCCAGACCTGTGTAATGAGTGTTGCATGGACGCCTGTGATCTCACTCTTATGAAGCCTACGAACCGCCTCCACTGCTGTGTCTGTCATGTTAGAACTGATAGACCTTGTGATGAGCTGACTGGTTGATTATGATATTTTGCCTGGACGTCCATCTCTTGGCTTTGGAATAAATAGATGGACTTCATTGTGTGCTTTTCCAACTATCATGGCCTCACATGATGCAGTTTTGCCATTTTCTTGGCTGAGAGACCGCTATCAATGAGCTGCATTATGCTGTTTCAATTTCTTGGGATATCTTCACATACTGGCATGTGTTTGTTACATAACAGTCTTATAGCAGAATTTACATATAAACCTGTATCCGTGAACCAGTTGTCCATGGTTTACTTGTCCATAATTGACATAGAGAGTCAATGCCACAGCCACTTGCTAGGTTCAAAGAATTAATGAGTGCCTCAGCCACCTGCTAGGTGCAGAGAAGCAATGAGTGTCGCAGTCACATGCTAAGGGCAGAGAATAAGTGAGTGCTGCTGCCACCCGCTAGGGGCAAAGAATCAATGAGTGCCGCAGCCACCTGCTAGGTGCAGAGAATCAATGAGTGCCTCAGCCACCTGCTAGAGTCATAGAATCAATGAGTGCCGCAGTCACATGCTAAGGGCAGAGAATAAGTGAGTGCTGCAGCCACCTGCTAGGGGCAAAGAATCAATGAGAGCCGCAGCCACCTGCTAGGTACAAAGAATCAATGAGAGCGGCAGCCACCTGCTAGGTGCAGAGAATCAATGAGTGCCGCAGCCACCTGCTAGGTGCAGAGAATCAATGAGAGCTGCAGCCACCTGCTAGGTGCAGAGAATCAATAACTGCCGCAGCCACCTGCTAGGTACAAAGAATCAATGAGAGCTGCAGCCACCTGCTAGGTGCAGAGAATCAATGAGTGCCGCAGCCACCTGCTAGGTGCAGAGAATCAATGAGAGCTGCAGCCACCTGCTAGGTGCAGAGAATCAATAACTGCCGCAGCCACCTGCTAGGTGCAGAGAATCAATGACTGCCGCAGCCACCTGCTAGGTGCAGAGAATCAATGACTGCCGCAGCCACCTGCTAGGTGCAGAGAATCAATGAGTGCCTTATTCTGTAAGATGCTGTAGTTTTAGAATATTTAATACTCAAATCTGGCAGTTTGCAGCCAGAAAATAGTCCAGCTTATTGATGAGCAGGTGATAGCCTCACCCAGCAGTATCTAGCCCCGCCCACCTGCATTTATTCATATGGCACTACCTATTGAAAGTAATATGTTGAATCAGCTGTGAGGGGCGTGGTTAGTCATAGTTGGGCGGGGCTAACACCTTCTCATGAATAAGCTGGACTTTGCACTTTCAGAACAGAATGCAAACTGTCAGATTTGAGCATTAACCCCTTCAGGACGCAGGCAGTTTTGGACCAAAAGACTGAGCCCCATTTTTCTAATCTGACATATGTCTATTTATATTGGAATACATTTGTAATACTTTTACCTATCCATGTGATTCAGAGGTTTTTTTCCTTGTGACACATTGTGCATTAGATTAGTAAGGAATTTTTGTCCATACAATCCTTATTTATTTGTGAAAAAATATAAAATGTTTTGAAATTTTGAAAAATGTGCAACTTTCAAAGTTCAAAAATGTCTCCAACTAAGACAGTTATACCACACAAAATAGTTTATAACTAGTGTCTACCATATGTCTACTGTATGTTGGTATCCTTTTTAAATGTCTTTTTATTTTTTTTACAAAAGTAAAAAAACTTCATAACAATTTTTTACATTTTCAAGAAAATTTGCAAAACAGATTTTTTTTAGGGTCCAGTCGAGTTCTGATGTGGCTTTGTATGGCCTGTATGTTAGACACCCCCTTGAATTAATACATCTAAGACACTTAACTTCTTAACCTATTCAAAACATCATTTAGGAAGTTTGTTAACCCTTTGGGTGTTTCACAGAAATTGAAGCAAAGGTGAAATTTGAAAATGTAACATTTTCTGAAGATATTCAATTTTTATCCATTATTCACTGGTACACAGTATGGCCTCGTTCACACGGCTTATTTCGCCGCGGATTTGCCGACGGATTGACGATCGTCAATCGGTCGGCAAATCAGTCAGAAATAAGTCACAGCCTATTTTCTATTGATTTCAATAGAAAATACAGCTCGTCGTTCACACGACGCGTAGTTCCGTGCCAGATTGCCGCCGTGGATTGACGACGGCAATCCGGACGGAAAAACAATGTGTATGTCAATTATTTACGGACGGATTCACCACCTACAATGATTGGAGATGGTGAATCAGTCGGGAAATCAGTTACAAATACGTGCCACACTTAGTGCCACTTATTTGCAACTGATTTTCAACTGATTTCGGAACGGATTTACGATCGGCAATCCGATGTAAATACGTTCTGAAATAAGCCGTGTGAACATAGCCTATATGTTACTAGAGAAATGCAACTCAACAGATTCTGTCATTTTCAGAGATATCCCACATGTGGCCCTAGTGTGCTATTTGGCTCAGAATAGGAGGAGCACCTACCGGACTCTGGGGTCTCATTTTCATTACTATTTTCTTTAGGTGCCATTTCAGGTGCTAAAACGTAATAAACACCCCTAAAAAGACCCCATATTGAAAACTGCACCTCTTAAGGGATATATCCAGGCGTGTACTGACTATATTGACCACACAGGTATTTCACAGATTGTTTTTTCACATTAGGCTGATAAAATGGAAATAAATATTTTTTCCAACAATTTGCAATCTTAGCTCAAAAAATTAAATTTTTACAAGGAAACCTGGAAAAAAGAACCCCAAATTTTATTACGCAATTTCTTCCAAGTTCGTCAATACACTATATGTGTGTGTAAACTGCTTTTTGGGCGCATTGCAGGGTCTACGAGGGAGCACTATTTGGCATTTGGAACGCAGATTTTGGTGAGTTCCATGTTGCATTTGTAAAGCCCTCAAAGTACCAGAACAGGTAAAACCTTAGAGAAAGTCATCCCATCCTGAAGTCAAGACCTCTCATGGATCTCATCTATTGTGCATTTTGGGCACACAGATGAACCATAGTTTTTTTTTGCATTGGGCCATGAAAATGTCAGGAAAAAATGCAGTTCCGCCATTGTTTTTTGGCCTTCATTTTTACAGCGTTCACTGTGCGTATAAATTACATGATGACTTTACTATGTGGGTTGTTACATAAATTTGATATTTTTTATGTTTTATTTATTTTACATGATAGAAATCCGTTTGTAAACAATTTTGTTTTTATATTGTCATAATCCAGCAGCCTTAAGTTTTTTTATTTTTCTGTATACGGAGCTGATTAAGGGCTTGTTTTTTGCAGGATGAGTTGATGTTTTTATTGGTAACATTATGGGGTTCATATGATGCTTTGATCTGTTTTTGATCAAGGTTTTTGTGAGGTGTTTTGAACAAAATACAGCAATGCTGGTAGAGTTTTTATTTTTGCTTTTTACAGTGGTCACTGTGTGGTATAAATGACATGTTAGTTTTACTCAGCAGGTCAATATGATTATCGTGATACCCAATTTGTAGATTTTTTGTATGTTTTACTGCTTTTACACAATAAAAACACTTTTATTTAATAAAGAAAAAACATTTGTCCATCGTTAGTGATGAGCGATTACATTGACTATCGACATCGGGTCGATAGTCGATATCGGCAATTATCAAGACGATATCCGATAGTCGATACGATAATAGATTATCGCCGATGACCATTAAAGTCTATGGGAGAGGAACAACACCTTCATTATTACACCCAAACAGGGCTGGAGAAGCTGGAATTAACATCCACAACAGTCAAATGGATACGTGCTACATCTTAGGCAACACACTTAGGTTATAAAAGCCACAGAAAAAAAGTCACACACCATTCACTATCCCTGTCTTGCACCACAGCCTGACCCTTAAACCTGCATCACCCACAAATTAAAAAGTGCCAGAAGGCAGTATGATTTGAACCATCATTTTACTTGAACTGGACATTGACTATCCCTGTCCTGGAACGCAGCATGACCCTTAAACCTATCTGACCCCCAGATTAAAAAGTGCCTGAAAAAGGAGTCTTTCAACCACCATTTTAGTTGAACTGGACATTGACTATACCTGTTCTGTACCACAGTATGACCATTAAACCTGTCTGACCCACAGATTAAAAAGTTCCGGGAAAAAGAGTCTTTGAACCACCATTTTAGTTGAACTGGACATTGACTATCCCTGTCCTGGGCCACAGCATGAGCCCCAAACCTGCATGACCCCAGATTAAAAAGTGCCGGAAAAAGGAGTCTTTCAACCACCATTTTAGTTTCACTGGACATTCACTATACCTGTCCTGGGCCACAGCATGAGCCCCAAACCTGTCTGACCCACAGATTAAAAAGTGCCGGGAAAAGGAGTCTTTGAACCACCATTTTTGATGAACTGGACATTGACTATACCTGTTCTGTACCACAGCATGGCCCCTAAACTTGTTTGACCCACAGATCAGGGCAGGCAAGGGCCATGACGTGGCGGAACCCATCTGTGTCCACCAGACGGAAAGGCAACATTTCCAAGGCCAAAAGCCTGGCAATGCCGACATTCAGGCTTTTGGCTTTGGGATGGTTTGGGTTAAAGTGTTTCTTCTGCTCCCAAACCTGGAAGACAGAAGGCTGGCTGCTAGACTGGCCGCTGTACGGCGTGCAAGTCGTCAAACTGGTGGAAGGAGAAGGGGTAGGATGGGTCTCTGGTGGTGCTGGTGGTACTCGGGCGATGGTGGAGGCTGAAGCGGAGGCTGATCCCTGATCATGACTCTAACAGACATGGGCAGCTGAGGAACGCTTGGGGGTGGTGGAGGAGGAGGAGGCGGAGACAGAGGGGGTGACAGTGGTTGGAAGCCCGGTGTCAGTCTGGCCTTTTTTGGCCAAGTGTTGTCTCCATTTCAACTCATGCATTCGCTGCATGTGACTAGACATGTTGGTGGTGGTTAAACACCTAAGATTCTTGCCTCTACTTATGCATTACGGCAAAGGCGGCATATGACATTGCTGGGTGAATCAGAGGCTTGCTCAAAGAAGGCCCAGGCTTGAGAGGTCCTGGACCTTTTTGACGGCGATAAGCGAGGAGTGGGGTTTCCGCTGACCGTGGCTGGCGGAATCATATCAGCGGACTTCTGCGACCGCCCTCTCCCTTTTTGAGGCGGGACCTGTACTGACACTACCTCATCGTCTTCCTCCTTGTCCATTGATGAAGCGCTCGCAAGCAAATTCTGCTGAAAAGACCACATTGGATCCGCAATGTCATCATCATCATCATCAATACAGGTGACTTCGTTGTCCTGACATTCTGCATCCAGGAGCTGCGGGCTACAAGCAAGAGGCACTGCAAGGCGTTGCCGACCGCCCGGAATTTTTGCCGATTGACCGGCTTCCTTTCCTCCTCTGTGGCATCAGTAACTGGGCGTCAAAAGCAGACAAAATCATCCTCTTTGGCCTCTTGATTTTAACATGCCTTCTGACCCCACCGCATTTGGTCATCAAAGAGGTCGTCAGAAAATGGATTATCCACAGTGGGGGGTACACGAGTTGACATTTGGGCTCCCTTTCGCTTCATGTTGGACGGATGCTGATGATGCTGATGACGACATTTGTGGCCGTGACGGGGAGGACGAGGAGGTAAGATGTGGAGCAGGTTGATTAACCATGAAGAACAATTGGCGACGTTTCGTTACTGAGTTCAAGGGCCTGACCCAGCGATGCAGGCTGAGGCCGAACCGACGATCGCGGGCATGCTATTGTCGCCAACATGGAAGGAGCACCTTCTCTCGTACTCTACCCCCATGTCCTACCCCTCTTTGCTCGGTACCCTTTTCGTCATTCAAAGAAAAAAAATTTGAGAAGGTATGGAAGAGTTTTGGAAGCCCTCTTATTAAAAGACGGCAAATCATAGCTATTCTCAAATCCTCAATCAAACAAAATTGGGGATCAATTTAAGTGACAAGGTCCTCTATCAACAAGCTTGACGCCCCAAAGTGAAAAACACCTATCTGAAATGTAAAGGAAAAAAGGTATTTTTGGACCTTCAATACACTGTGGTGACTACAAAATTGCTGGATTAAAAATTTAAATGCGGGGGCTCTAACAAAGCTGGCCCCGCCAAAAATGAAAAAAAAACATTTTTCGAAATTATAATAATAAAAAAGATTTTTTTTGGGACCTACAATACACTTGTGGGATACAAAATTGCTGATTCAAATTTAACGCAAAGGGGACCTCTACAAAAAAAGCTTTACTGACCGAAAAATGAAAAAAACCCATATCTGAAATGTATACGGATTAAAAAGGTATTTTTTTGGGACCTATCAATAACCGTGTGACTACAAATTGCTGGCTCAAAAATTTTAAATTTCAAGGTGGCTCTAAACCAAAAGCTGGCCTGGCGCAAAGTGAAAAAAACACGTATCTTAAATGTATACGAATAATAAAAGGTATTTTTGGCACCTATTTATACATCTGTGGGGACTACAAAATTGCTGAATTCAAATTTAACTGCAATGGTACCTCTATCAACAAAGCTGGCCGCGCCAAAGTGAAAAAAAAACCTATCTGAAAAAGTATACTGATAATAAAAGTGGAGTTTTGCACCTAACAAATAGACCTGCAGTTACTAGAAAAGTTCTGTATCCTAATATAAGTTCAGGCTGCCCAACATCCAAGATATTCAACAAAAACTGTTTTTAAAAATAAAGCTATTGCAATGCAATGTCTACACTAATTCTGGGTGCACAATATCCAGTATCCTTTAAAGAGCTTGTCTGTGTTCGCCAGTGGGCCAACCCCCCCCCCCGCCCCCTGTGACTTTACAGCGGTAGATGCTCCTTTCAAATTCTCAGCCTAACTACCTAAAATTGCAAATCTAAGGTTCACAGCTAAAAGTATAGCTGTCTCTGTGAACAAATAGAATAATTTCGCTGAGCTGTTTTGCCACAGAGGCAGAGCGAGTCCAAACCCTTTGAGATACTGACACACACTGATCATGAACAGAAGGGCTGTTCTATGTAAAACGAAAGGTCATGGGGATTTTTTCCAGCCAATCGCAACCATACACATCCCAGTCATGACGTCGCACACACAGCTCACCCTGCTCTATTCTCTAAGCTGATTTGCTGGCCGCCAAAATGGCAGGAAGCGCCGAAAATGGCATGATATTAATAGATGATGCACAGATTTTAACCTAAATTATCGCGTGATCTAAAAAATCCGATCAACATAAAACCCGTGCCGATTTCAACTTTGTCGATAATAATCGCTCAACACTATCCATCGTCTAAGAGCTATAACTTTTTAATTTTTCTGTACAAGAGTTGTTTTATGCTTGTTTTTTGTGGGATGAGTTGACATTTTTATTGGCATTATTTTTCAGCGGACATGACTTTTTGATCACTTTTAAATTTTAGGAGGGCAGGATGAAGAAAATACAGCAATTTTGGTAGTGTTTTTTATTTTTAGCAGAGCTCACCATGCAGTGTTACTCAGTGGGTCTATCTGATTACGGCGATAACCTTTTTATATAGATTTCTATGTAGTTACACTTTTTTTAACCCCTTCCCGACATGGGACGTATGCATACGTCCTAGCGGGAAGTGACTTTCCGCATATGGACGTATGCATACATCCTGGCGATCATGCGGGCGAGCCCCGCACGATCGCGACATGGGACCAGGGGTAAATTACCGCTGGCCTCATGCCGCAAAACCCATGGCCGGAGTGAGCTCCGGCCGCGGGTGTTTAACCCCGATGATCAATTAAGATCGTCAGAGCTAAGTCGCAGGCAGGAGGAGGGAGCCCCTCCTGCCTGCTCCTCGGCGCGCTGCTGCACCATAGTGCCGCAGCGATCGCTTACCAGACGGTCCTGGGAACTGAAGATCACTTCCCGGGGTTGTCTGTGACGTCACGATGCCCACAATGCATTGTGGGCATCGTGACTGACAGTTGTCATGGTGACCAGTACAGAGCAGCAATACTGTGTACTAGCCTGCCTTATAACAGCAATCTGAAGATTGCTGTTATAAATCCCCTATGGGGAAAAGTAAAAAAAAGTGTAAACAAGTAAAAAAAATTTGAAAAAAAGTAAAACACAAACACAAAAAATAAAATAAAAACACGTACATCGCCCTTTTACCCTTTACAAACGCCCCCCAAAAGATCAAAAATAAATAAAGTACCCAGTATTTGGTATCGCCGCATGCGTAACGACCTGTCCTATAAATACGTCATATTAATTAACCCGTATGGTGAATGCTGTTAAAAAATAAAAAATAAAAAAAATCAAAGAATTGCGATTTTTGTTCATCCCGCAGCACATAAAATGGAATAAAAAGCGATCAAAGACTCATATAAATGCCAAATTTGTAACAATTAAAACATCAGTTCATCCCGCAAAAAAAAGTCCTTACACATATCTGTATACAAAAAAATAAAAAAGTTATGGCTCTCAGAAGACAGTGATGCATAAAAACAGTTTTACACAATAAAAACACTTTTTTAAAAAAAAAAAGTGCTTCAGCATAAGAAAAACTATATAAATTGGGTATCGCCGTAATCGTATCGACCCAGAGAGTAAATCTAACTTGTCATGGGTACAGCACATGGAGCGCTGTTAAAAATAAAAATAAAAAACACTCCTAGGTTTGCAGTATTTTAGTCACACTGCCTTCCAAAAAACGGATTTATAACTGATCAAAAAGTCTTGTCCCCAAAAAAAGATACCAATAAAAACGTCAACTCACCCCCCAAAAAACAAGCCCTTATACAGCTCCGTACACATAAAAATAAAAAAGTTATGGCTCTCAGACTATGGCGATGCAAAAATGTATTTTCCTTTTTGAATAAGTGTTTGTTTTTATTGTGTAAAAGCAGTAAAACATAAAAAAATATATACAAATTTGGTATCACTGTAATCGTATTGACCTGCTGAGTAAAACTAGCATGTAATTTTTACCGCACGATAACCGCTGTGAAAAATAAAAATAAAAAACACTACCAGGAATGCTGTATTTTGTTCAAAATGCCTCACAAAAACCTTAATAAAAAGAGACCAAAGCATCATATGCCCCTCATAATGGTACTAATAAAAACGTCCACTCATCCCGCAAAAAACAAGCCCATAATCAGCTCCGTATACAGAAAAATAAAAAAGCTATGGTTGTCAGAATAAGACAACATAAAAACGCATGTCACGGAAGGCGCCACAGCCTGTGGGGCAGGCTGCGGGCGCGTCCGTCTGACTACTGTTCTCCCGGTGCCAGTGCAACGGCGCCACTCGTCCTCCGGAGTCTAATAACTTACCCGTCCACGTTCCTGACTCCCTGCGCTCTTGTGCTGGCCGGTGCGTGCGTTCCCGCTCTCTAGGCTTCTGCAGATTTAAAGGGCCAGCACGCTGGTAAATGGCTGGTGCCGGCCGCTGACCCTATTTAGAGGCTCCTCCTCTGGCAGCTCTCCGCTGGATCTTTAGTGCCTTTGTAGCCTACTGAGAAAGCGTTTTCTGCCTCGTCCGTGATTCCTTTGTACCTTACCGCATAGCTTCTGTCTCCACTTCACGAACTACTCCCGCCTGCCCTGACCTACAGCCAGACCCCGACTATGATTCTGCCTGACGAGTATGTACCACGCTTTCCCTTGGCCGCCATCGCAAGAAAGACCCGCCAGTGGAAGCGACCTGGTAGTTTCCCACTACAGTAAGTCCATCCCGCTTTGCGGCGGGCTCTGGTGAAAACCAGGTTCTACTTAGACTCCGCTCCCTGGCGAGGGCTTTCGCCATCGCTTGCGGTGGTCCAGCTATCCACTACCTTGGTGCGTTACAGTAAGATCCGGCCATGGATCCCGCCAAGGTGCCATTGCCCAGTGTTAACCAGCGTTGTTGCCCAGCAGGCTAAGCAACTGACAGTTCCGTTGAGTCCCAAGCTCCGTTTGTCACTAAGAGCCAAGTTTGACGGAGATCCTAAGCTCTGCAGGGGATTCCTCACCCAGTGCACCATGCACATCGAGTTAATGACAGACCAATTTCTGTCCGAACGTAAGGTAAGGCCCTGGCATGGGCTACCCCCTCTCTGGGACAGGAGCGATCTAGTGACGGCGGATCTACAGGCCTTCCTTAACCCCTTAAGGACCCGGCGTTTTTTTTTTGGTGACACGTTTTATTCCCTCCACGCCTTCTGAAAGCCATAACTTTTTATTTTTCACCTTTCATAGAACACATGAGGGCTTTTATTTTGCGGGACAAGATTTACTTTCTAAAAGGTGTTATTCATATACTATAGAATATACTGGGAAAACCGCAAAAAAATTCCAAGTGGGACAAAAATTTTGAAAAAAAAATTATTTTTGCCATGTTTTTTGGGGTTTTTGCTTTTTGTCGTTCAATCTTCGGTAAATATAATGTGTTATCTGTATTCTACAGGTTGATACGCATTCGGAAACACCAAACATGTGGGTTTCCTTTATTTTTGGTACCCTTAAAAAATTCCAAACATTTTCTATTTTTGAAATTTGCACCACCGGTCCATTTTTTTTGCGACCAATAACTTTTTTTTATTACACCTACGGACGTCAGTGAGGCGGCATTTTTGCGGGCCCGAAATGTCTTTTTATCGCTAGCAGTTTATAATGCATGCAACTTTTTTGGGTCATTTTTAATTCATTTTTTGAGTGACGTAAAATGACCCAAAAAAAACGCAATTTTGCCGTTTTGGGAATTTTTTTTCTTCTACGGTGTTCAGCGTACGGGATAAATGATGTTATATTTTTATAGATCGGCTTTTTCGGACGCGGCGATACCAAATATGTGTAACTTTTTTATTATTTTAATGATTTTATTTGTAAAATGGGGAAAGGGGGTGATTTGAACTTTTAATACTTTTTTTTTGAAACTTTAAAACTTTATTATTTTTTTTTTTTTACTGTAACATTAGTCCCCTGTGGTGCTTGACCACTAGGGGATGTGATTGTTAATGCAACCTAATGCATTGCATAGGCAATGCATAGGGTGAAACAAAGATGGCGGTTTCCCCCACTTCCTGTCTGCGGAACTGAAGTGGGGCAAACCGGCCAGTGTAAGTGACGGGAGCCTTACAGGGCTCCCCACCATCGTGTCGGTCGTCGGATCGGCGCAGCATAGCGTGCGCTGATGCGATGACCGTAACGATCGGTGCGGGGGCACCGATCCCCGTTTCATTCAGACGCCCGCGGCCATCTTTGCCGCGGTGTCTGATGGGTTAAACAGTCCCAGCGGGCGGAGCCACCCGGGCCGGCGCGGGTTACTTGCCGGGTGAAATGTGGCGATTTAGCCGCTAACACCCGCGGCGGGTGCGGGGGGTCGCGAAGCGATCCCCCTGCAAAGCCCCTTAGCGGCCCTGGGACGTACTCATACGCCCAGGGTCGTTAAGGGATTAAGGAATTCCGCAGTGTGTTTGAGGAACCTGCGCGAGCATCCTCTGCTGAGTCCGCCCTCCTAAACTTGCACCAGGGGAATTCTTTGGTGGGGGACTACGTGGTGCAGTTCCGTACCTTAGCCTCTGAACTATCCTGGAATGAGGCCGCCCTATGTGCCACCTTTAAGAAGGGCCTCTCCGTAGGGTTAAGGATGTGCTGGCTGCAAGAGACATCCCGTCTTCCCTCAGCGAGTTAAAACCCGGCTGGCCCCGCATTGACTTTTGCGTTATGCTAAAAGGCAAGAGGAGCTTTGGCAAGAACGTGAGACAGCCCGACCACGTCAGTTCCCTCACCTGGCCCCAGTGTTCCAGAGGCCTATGCAATCATCACCAATACCCAGTGGGGAGCCTATGCAGGTTGAGTGGGTGCAACTTTCTGAGCAAGAATTGGCCCGACGACGATCAGAGAATTTGTGCCTCTACTGTCAATTGTCCTCAATGTTCCAAGCGTCTGGGAAACGCCCGCACCTAGGTCCCGTGGGAGAGGCGGCCCAAGTTTCTCCTCTCCACATCTCACGATGCTGGTCCAAGTCGTGACAGACTCCGGACTCTCGTTCCAGGTCCCAGCCTTTCTGGATTCGGGCTCAGCCGGGAACTTTATTCACAAGTCCTTGGTGTTGCAATACCACCTACCGGTGGTCCGTCTTATAAAGTCGTTGGTCATCTTTTCGGTCAGCGGAGATTTTTTAAGTGATACCGTACAGTTTATCACCCTGCCGTTGACTCTCTGTGTAGGAGTCCTGCATAAGGAGAAGATCACTTTCTTCGTATTGCCCCGCTCCTCTTCAGCAGTACTCCTAGGCCTTCCGTGGCTGCGGCTTTTACTCCCTACAATGTATTGGATGTCTGGAGAGGTAACCCACTGGGGGCCTAGCTGCTTGAGTCATTGTTTGGTGGCACCTCGCCTGGTGCTTCCCAGCTCTCGTTCGACGCCCCGCGAGCCGCTGCCTGGCCTACCGGCTGAATATCAGGAGTTCGCCGATGTTTCTCGGAAAAAGGCGGAGACCCTCCATCCTCATTGGGCATACGACTGTCCGATTGACCTACTGCTGGGTACCAGTCCTCCCCGGGGCAGAGTCTATTCTTTGTCCATCCCCGAGACCCAAGCCATGTCGGAATACGTCCGTAAAAACATCCAGACGCTGTTGATTCGTAAATCCTCCTCCCGGGTGCGGGATTTTTCTACGTAGAAAAGAAGGATGGCTCCTTGCGGTTCTGCATCGACTACCAGGGTCTTAATAAGATCACGATAAAGAATCGTTACCCTTTACCCCTGGGTCACCAGGAAAAACCGTCGATTGCCCTGCGGGGGCGAAATCTTTTCCAAGCTGGATCTGAGGGGGGGCCTACATTCTGGTCTGTATCCGAAAAGGAGATGAATGGAAAACGGCTTTTAACACAAGGGATGTACACTTCGAATACCAGGTCATGCCCATTGGGCTGTTCAACACCCCAGCCGTCTTCCAGGAGTTCGTAAATGATATTGTCAGGGATCTCCTTTACACCTGTGTCGTGGTTTACCTGAACGACATCTTAGTATACTCACCCAACCTGGAGACTCACCAAGTATTGAGATGCCTTTGAGCCAATCACCTGTACGCCAAACTGGGGAAATGTCTCTTTCACCAGTCGAGTCTAGCATTTCTGGGCTACATAATCTCTGACAAAGGCTTACCGATGGATCCAGTGAAACTGTCTGCCGTTCTGCAATGGCCATGCCCAGTTGGCCTTCGGGCCATACAACGTTTTTTAGACTTCTCTAACTACTATCAGCAGTTCATCCCGCACTTCTCCACGCTGGTGGCCCCTATTGTGGTCCTCACTAAGAAGAACTTCAAACCCAGAAGTTGGCCACCCGAAGCTGAGGGAGCATTCTCGAAGTTGAAAAACGCTTTTGCCTCTGCATCTATCCTGGTGCGACCGGACTCCGCGAAGCCTTTTTCGCTAGAGGTGGACGCCTCTTCGGTTGGGGTTGGAGCAGTCCTCACGCAAAAAGGGCCTACGGGCAAAACGGTCACTTGTGGGTTCTACTCCAAGACATTCTCGGCTGGCGGGAAGGGAATTATACATCGGGGATCGGGAGCTACTGGCCTTTAAAACTGGCGTTAGAAGAAGCCGGAAATCTCTGGAAGGGCCAGGCATCCCATCTGTATCTATTCGGACCATAAAAACCTTCAATGTCTCAGTCTGCCCAACAACTTAAATCTCCGCCAGGCGGGTTGGTCATATTGTTTTCCCAATTTAAATTTTCCAGATCCACTTCCGTCCCACGGAAAAGAATGTCAAGGCTGATGCCCTTTCGCGGTGCGGCTGCGTGATCGGCGAAGAAGGGGGGCCCCAGAACACATTATACCCCCTAAGCACCTTGTCTCCGCAGCTCCTGTTGACCTCCGGACACCCCGCCAGGGAGAACATATGTAGGTCCCATGCTCCGAAGAAAAGTTTTGAAGTGGGAACATTGTTCTTTGATGGCCGGACATCCTGGTGCCCGTAAGACTTGCCTTCTTATCTCCTGGTTCTATTGGTGTCCGGACCTCGCCAGGGATCTCAGGGAGTTCGTTGAGTCCTGCATCACCTTTGCCCGCAGTAAGACGCCTTGTCACAAACCGGCGGGACTTCTGCATCCCCGGCCCATCTCTACCAGTCCCTGGTCACACGTGGCCATGGTCTTCATAACCGACCCTCCCCCCTTCTGCCACAAATCACAAGGTCCGGAAAAAATGATAATTGGGCCAGACCCACCCAAGAATACCACAGCTAGTAACTCTTCACCAATACATGCAAGAAAACTACCCTAAAAAGTCACTTAGCAGCTAGATACATAAAAGTTAACTTTTATTATAACTATATTAAAAATTACACTTACCCTACTAAGACCCTCAAAACAACTAGAAACCCCTAACCTATACCACAAATATGTAGGGTGCTCGCCCCCATAAGGGCGCCTCTACCCAGAACCTGTCCCTCACTATCAATCCCTATCAGTCCCTCTTCATAGGATACTAAACATGGTAGTAGAGACCTAGATACATATATTATTTAGACTACAGCCAATAAAAATTATTAACTAAGTAAGTACGTGGGAAGAGGTTTTTTGATATACAGCCCCCTTTCTCAGAAAGCTTAACCAAGACCCCCCCCCCTCTTCTGGGAACACCGTCATCTGGGGGGGTAGGGAGCGGGTTTCGAAAATGGGATATTTTGTCCCGTTGCCAGGCTTTCCCTCTGCCAAACGCCTGGCCAACTTGTTTTTTCACCACATTTTCCGTTTGCACGGGTTGCCCCTGCAAATCGTCTCGGATCGTGGGGTCCAATTTGTTTCTAAATTCTGGCGGGCCCTTTGTTCCCAACTTCAGGTGAAGCTCGACTTCTCCTCGGCCTACCACCCCCAGACAAATGGTCAGGTAGAGAGGGTCAACCAGGTCCTGGGAAATTATTTGCGCCACTTGCTGTCATTGGCAGAATTCTCGTACAATTCTCTATATTCTGAGTCCGCGGGTGCCACTCCCTTCTACATTGTGTACGGTAGGCACTCCTGCCCACCTCTCCCGTTAGCATCCCTGTCTGAGGTCCCAGCAGCAGATACGTTGGTCCAAGATATAAAGGTAGTTTGGGCCCTAACTCGCCAGTCGCTGCTTCGAGCTTCGGCACGCGCAAAGAGTCAGGCAGATAAGCAAAGGAGTTCTCTCCCAGTTTTTTCCTCGGGTGATAAGTTGTGGTTATCGGCCAAATATGTCCGCCTTAAAATTCCGAGTTATAAATTGGGGCCCCGTTACGTGGGTCCATTCGAAATGCTTAAACGCATAAACCCGGTGGCCTATAAACTCCGGCTCCCGCCTTGAGCATCCCGAACTCCTTTCATGTTTCCCTTCTCAAACATCTGGTTCTGAACCGTTTTTGTCGTAAGGCAGTCCCTCCTTCTCCTGCCACTAACGTTTTTCTGGTGAAAGAGATTCTTGATATGAGAGTCTCTAAAGGGAAATGGTATTTTCTCATCGATTGGAAGGGGTTTGGGCCCGAGGAAAGGTCATGGGAGCCGAAGGATAACATTCTGGATCGGGGGTTAGTACAGAGGTTCCTCCAGGCTAGAAAGAAGGGGAGACCTAAGGGGGGGGTTACTGTCACAGACGGCGCTGCAGCTCGCGGGCAGGCTGCGGGCGCCTCCGTCCGACTACTGTTCTCCCAGGTGCCCTCGTCCCCCGGAGTCTAATAACTTACCCATCTACGTTCCTGACTCCTTGCGCCCTTGTGCCGGCGGGTGCGCGCGTCCCTGCTCCCTAAGGAGCGTGCGCGACGGCTTCTGCAGATTTAAAGGGCAAGCATGCCGGTAATTGGCTGGTGCCGGCTGCTGACCCTATTTAGAGGCTCCTTCTCCGGCAGCTCTCAGCCGGCTCTTTAGTGCCTTTGTAGCCTACTGAGAAAGCATTTTCTGCCTCGTCCGTGATTCCTGTGTATCGTACCGCCTAGCTTCTCTCTTCCATTCACGAACCTCTGCCGCCTGCCCTGAACTACTGCCTGACCCCGACTACGATTCTACCTGACGATTTTGTACCACGCTTACCTTTGGCCGCCACAGCAAGCAAGTCCCGCCAGTGGAAGCGACCTGGTAGTTTCCCACCGCAGCAAGTCCATCCCGCTTTGCGGCGGACTCTGGTGAAAACCGGGGGCTACTTAGACTCCGCTCCCTGGTGAGGGCTTTCGCTATCGCTTGCGGTGGTCCAGCGGATCCACTACCTTGGTGCGTTACAACACAATTTTTTATAGACCTATTTCTATTATGTAAAAGTAATAAAACATAAAAAACTATATAAAATCTATATCATTGTAATTGTACCGACCCCCATAGTAAAGTTAATCAGTCATTTATACTGCATGGCGAACATTGTAAAAATGAAGCCCATAAAACAATGACGGAACTGCGTCCCCACCCCGCTCCCCCCCAGTTTCATGGCCCAATGCTAAAAAACTATGGAACACCTGTACACCCAAAATGCACAATACACCCCTAGTTGAGATCACTGAGGGGTGTTGAATCCAAAATGTGGCGACTTCTGGAAGTTTTCACCTGTTCTGGTACTTTGGGGGCTTTGCAAATGCGACATGGCCCAACCAAAATCTGCGTTCCAAAAGCAAAAGAGCGCTCCCTCCCTTGTACGCCCTGCCATGCACCCAAACAGCAGTTTACACTCACATGTAGGGTATTGCCGAACTTGAAAGAAATTGCGTGACAAAATTTTGGGTGCTTTTTTTCCAGAATTTTCAGCTAAAATTGCAGATTGTTGGAAAAAAATTATTTTCATGTTCCCAGCTTAACACTAAAAAAATTTGTGAAACACCTGTGGGGTTTGATATACTCACTGCACCCCTGGATATATTCATTAAGGGGTGTAGTTTCCAATATGGGGTCTTTTTAGGAGTGTTTATTAAATTTTAGCACCTTAGGGCGTCTGCAAACCTGAAATGGCGCCGGTAGGTGCTCCTCCTACTCTGGGGCTTGCGGTTGAGCCAAATCTCGCACTAGGCTCACATATGGGATATCTCTGAAAATGGCAGAATCTGGGGAATCAATATTAAATTGCATTTCCCTGATCACATTTACTATGTTCTTGTGAATAATGGATAAAAATTGAAAATCTGCAAAAAAAGTGAAATTTGAAAATTTCACCTACACTTTGCTTTAATTCCTGTGAAACATCTAATGGGTTAATAAACTTCCTAAATGCTGTTTATAATACTTTAAGGGGTGTATTTTCTTAGATTAAGTCGTTTATAGGGGGTATCTAACATACAGACCAATCAAAATCATGTTAGAACTGGACTGGTCCCTAAAAAAAAGTATATTGCAAATTTTCTTGAAAATTTGAAAATTACTACTAAATTTCTAAGCCCCCTAATGTTGTAAAAAAAAAAAAAGACATTTAAAGAAATGATACCAACCTATAGTAGACATATGGTTGATGCTAGTTATAAACTATTTTGATTGGAAAAACTATCTGTATTACATATGGACATTTTTGAATTTTGAAAATGGTAAATTTTTCACCATTTTCATGATACTTTGATATTTTTCACAAATAAACAAGGACTTTTTGGACCAAAATTTCTTACCATCTTAAAGCAAAATGTGTCACGAGAAAACAATCTCTGAATCACATGGATAGGTAAAAGTGCCAAAAAGTTATTCTCACATAAAGTGACACATGCCAGATTTAAAAAATGGGGTTCTGTCAGAGAGGCCAAAACTGGCTCCGGCGTTAAGGGGTTAAAAGTATTTTTATTGTGTAAAACAATATATATGCACCACTATCTTCTGATAGCAGTAACTTTTTTTTATTTTTCTGTATACAGAGCTTTGTAAGAGCGTTTTTTTGTGGGATGAACTGATGTTTTCATTGGTACCTGTTTGGCGGTTCATTGACTTTTTGATCACTTTGTATTCTATTTTATGTACTGCAAGATGAACAAAAATTGCAATTCTGTCACTGTTTTTTACATAATTATTGCGACGGGTTAACAATGTGACAGATTTATAGGTCATTATGGACATGACAATACCAAATTTCTGTACTTTATTTATAATCTTTTGTGGGGTGATTAGTTTATTGTAATGGTTTGAAAAGGGCAGTGTGTGTGTGTTTTTACTTTACTTTTTTGTGTTTAACGTTTTTCTGTTTTTACTTCTTTTTTTTATTTTTATGCTTTTTTCACTTGTCCCCATAGGGCACTTGACTTCAGCTATCGGTAGATCGCTGTTTCATACAATGCAGTACATACATGCAGTACTGCCCTGTATGAATGAGCCGTCATTACCATGGTAACTATCAGTAACCACGGTGATGACATCTCAGACGGCTCTGAAAGGTCTTGTTAGACATCCGGGGCTGTCAGGTAAGCCGTGGAGCCACGATCGCAGCGTGGTGGGCTCCATTGGTGACAGAGGTCACCGACGGCGCAGGGAGTCAGATGTAATATACAGCTGACTGCCTGCACTGATGGTGCCGGCTCCGTTTAGGAGCTGGCACGATCTCTAGGATGTACCGGAATGTCCTATTGCAGTAAATTACTTGTAATTAGGATGTGTCAGTATGTCCATCTGCATTAAGGGGTTGAATGCCCTGAAACTGCTGCATTTACAGAATAAGGGACACAGCACTGGAAACAGTATATCTGTCACTAGCTTGTGCTGTCCTCAGCAAGAGGGGCATAAACTATGTGACAGGTTCTCTTTAATTAAGAAATACACAAGAAAGACACAGGTCCCTAGCTTCCATGACAACCTATTAGGACCCCAAAGTTGTGAGTTATTTCAGATTCTGGCCCTTTTATGCTATCAGCTGTATGTCAAATATTTATGATGCTTTGCTTCCAATACCCAACACCAGCAAGAGGCAAGAAGAGCTATTAAATTATTTGTGAATCAAGATATAAGAAATGGAACCAAATAACAAGTGCTTAGCTCCAAAAGGATTTACTTTCTGGTGGATTTTTTGACCTTTCAAAAAAATAAAAAAATAAAAATGCAGAAATGCAACAAGTACAAAACACAGCACAGTCAAACAATATTGAAGCACTGATTTATTTATACAAAGCAGCGAGCAAGATACAAGGTTATATATTTCTATATATGTGGCAGCAAGAAATGTAATGATATTGTCAAGGAAATAATACTACATTCGCAATAACATAAATGTCTTGCATATAAAACTTTATGAAATATGACTTTATAAAAATGAAGTCAAAGAATATTGACACAATAATTACTCCAGAAAATCAAAACTGGCTGGCATATCCCCTATGGAGCACTTGTTGATGCCGCGTTGGATTTTTCCAAAGCCACTTTCTCCCCATGATTCGCCCCAGCTGGGAAAAGAAATGCAAATACAGATGATGCAGGTAACAGTACACCAATAGTAAATACAGAGACAGACCAAACTAATGAGGCCAATACCAAACATAGGAGGGGAGGTGTGGTTTTAAGTAGTCTTTAGCCTGGGAATAACAATGAAGGCTTTGAATCCATTGGGCGAAAATGATGTAACTAACCCAATGATAAAGTGGGTGGGTGGTCTACAACAACTGGTCAGCCCCGCTGCTTTCAATTCTCAAATGTCCTCCAGCCATTGTGAGAATCTCTGTGATTCCCATAAATAACACCAATTTTTCCTTGACTATGTTTAGTAACTCTCCCGATTATAAATAGTTATTTGTAAAACGGAAGCTGATCTATATCATTAAAGAGCCATTCTCTTGGTTTACATTTGGAAAAAGAAGGAGCAGCTTCTGGCATAATATATACATCTCTTTCAGGTGAGCAATTCTATATACAATATTCATTGAAGTAGTCTCTACACCAGGGGTTCCCAAACTCCAGTCCTCACGCCCCACCAACACGTCATGTTTTCAGGATATCCTACAGAATGCACTGACAATAATTAAGTCACCTGTGCAGCATAATTAAAACACTTATGCACTGCTAAGGAAAGCCAGAAAACATTACCTGTTGGTGGGGCGTGAGGACTGGAGTTTGGAAACCCCTGCTCTACACTATGGATAGTGTTATTTGTCTTTTTTCCTCTTGAAATACTTTCGGTTTATCAGTTATAATCTACAAAATTTTGAATTCTTCTACCTCCACTTTGAAGAAGTGATGCTTCACACCATGCTAGTACCACCTATATTGTTCCCAACTTCAGAACTCCAAGACTTTTGTACGTTTTTATACAACCTATAGCGCCTTGTTTTACAGTTACATTGTTCATTTGTAGTAGGTTAAATAGCAGAGTAGTTGGTTAGGCAGGTGTACACAGCTATGCATGTTTTCAATTTTTGAATTATATAGATGCCGGTTTTCTCCATGTTCCTGAAACCCTCCTGCTTATGAAGATCTGTTGTGGATTTTGTCACAGATGCGTTGTGGATTTATTGCAGATTTCACTGTAGATTTTTTATACATTGACATCAATGGGCAATGAAAAAATCCACAGGAAGGATTTATCTGCAGATTTTAGTGCAGGTTTTGCAAATGTAAACAAAATCTTCGATTAAACCCACAACATATCTACAAGCAAATCTGCCCCGTTTGAACATACCCAGAAATGTTTACAATGTATTGGTAGAGGCTTTAAAGTTGCACACAGACTGAGGCTTACTCAGGTTTTTTTCTTGCTGTTTAATTGTCTTCTTTTTTTTTTTTTTTACAGGAAACAGGAAGTTTTCAGAGGCAAATGCTATATTGAGAAACAGGACACATGCTTCACAGGCTGACTATTGAGGCAATGTGCCGGTTTTATAAATTTTCCCCTATGTCTTCATCTTCTAAGGGTATGTTCACACAGGCTAATTTCGACGCGCATTTCGCTGCGTATTTTTGCTCTAATATAGGCGAGATGCGCGCCGAAATTACGGTAATCCATAGTTCCTTCTATCCCCGCTCGCACAATATGATCGTATTGTACGTGCAGGGAGATAAGTGCGATAACATGACTCCCAAAGCACCCGATGTAATAGCGGCCGTACTGTACACGCCGCAATTACGCCGTGTGAACATAGCCTAAT
Source organism: Phyllomedusa bahiana (assembly GCA_025379985.1). Taxonomy (NCBI): domain Eukaryota; kingdom Metazoa; phylum Chordata; class Amphibia; order Anura; family Hylidae; genus Phyllomedusa; species Phyllomedusa bahiana. Next base: position 76,965 of record JAODAL010003045.1, read on the forward strand.
ACTCTTGTTGGTATTTGTAGGGAGAATAGAACAATAAAAATATATTTATATATGCAGATTTTAATATTTTGGTTTTGTCACAAGTTTCATACATGGGATCCACTAGACGATTTCTCTGGACTTTGGTGGGTCCTAAATACAAGATGATGGAAGAGAATCTGAGAGTGCTTGTTTCCCCCGAACCCTTGACAGAACCAGATAGGTGACATGGTGACCCTGTAATGGTTGAATGATGCTGATGCTCTGCTGACTGGACTCCTCTTATTTGGCAAGTAATTTATCTATTGATCTAAGGAAGGACTTTTTTTTTTACATATAACGCTAACTTACCAGCAATACTCTAGCAGTGTAATGTGTTCCCAGTTTAGTTGTATCCATAAATTTTAGGCACTTTCATTTTGGGTAGTTGTGTCATGTCATTTCCAGTCTGACCACCAGTCAACATGAGTAGGCATAAGCTGGTTTCCATGTCACCAATCTATCTGTAAGTACTTTGGGGGTATGAATTGCTTACACATTCACTTTAAATCTTTTCAGATTTTACACACAATTTTTATATGTGTAAAAGGATGTAAATATTTTCTGAAATGCAATCTACCACAAAGTTGTATCAGGAAGGTATCTCTCCATACCATAAACATAAGGTCACTGGACCAACAAAAATGCAAACCAGCAATTCAAATATTTGAAAGCGTATATGTAATGGAGTTGTAAGGAAATACAAATTCTAGGGATAAGGAATGCTCAGTAGGGAGATTGCTTTAGTGACTGTTTTATTAAAGCACATAAGCAAATAAAGTCACCACTCACTTTGACTAAATTGATGGTATACAATTCAGGAAAGGCTGTATGGGAGCTGTATTCAAGTTTGTTTGTACAAAAATCCATCATTTGCTTATTGTTTATCCAGCAAAGTGTGAGGATGTTCAAGGAAGGCAAATAAGATAAGGTAACACTGTCTAATACTTTGCTCTGTATGAACTACAGTATATACAACTTCTGGGTGAGTGATGGAGACAATGTCATCTTCCGAATGAAAATCGAACATCTACGATTCATATAAGTCAAATGCCGCACACAACATTAACTCTGCTCATAGAAAAGACAATCTAGAAGCAACCATAGGGTTACAATAGAGCATGGAAAATTAATCCAAAGTAAAGACTTAAAAGATTCAAACTAAAAAGTATTATTTTTCCTCAGTTTGTTAGCTGTCAGTAAAGAAATGTTTTAAAGGGAATGTGTCATCAAAACTGAGTCATTATTTAAGTCCCATTTTTATGTTAATCATTTTTTTTAGGAATTTTTGATTGTTTTTTTTTACATTTTTCATATCATTTTCAATATTTTTTAATAATTCTTAAGTCTTGCAGTTTTCACTTTGGCCACTTATGCCTTGTTTGCACTGCTTAAACAGCAGTCAGAGAGATGCTTTACAGTAGCTTCATGCACATAGGAGACTTAAATGGATGTATAGCTTCATCAGTTCGGCTGTTCTTTTGTAGTTTGATTTTCTCAGTTCCTGAAGTCTAGCAGCGTTTTTTCCCCTCCTAGCTCGGTGTTTCTTAACTGAAGGGGGATGACATCATCCTCCCCTTCACTGTTCATGCTCGCTCCCAAGTCAGTGTGTTCAACCCCCCCTCCTTCCACATGTCACTGTGTCATTTCTCTCCTTTTGCATTCTTATTTTGTAAAAGCTGTTTACATACCACAGGCCTGCATTCAGTCTAGACAGTCTTCTATGAACTCAGAGCACTGATCTCTTCTTCTCTCACAGCTGGAGGTTTGTTACAGTTGAATCCAGTCTTCTATGAACTCCTCCTGAGCACAGATCCGTCTCCCTTCTATGCAGGACCATTAGGCACCGAGGCACAATTCTGCTGTTTTCTGATTATAGAAGCAGCTGCATTGTCACTGAGGAGCTGGTGGCTGTGCAGAGTGAAATGTTGCTGGCCCCTTACACGCAGGAGCATTAGGCACTGAGGCACAATTCTGCTGTTTTCTGATTGTAGAAACAGCTGCAGTGTCAATGAGGAGCTGCTAGCTGTACAGAGTGAGATGTTGCCGGCCCCTTATTCTGAGTGAGAGAGGCAGGACTGCGCTCTCCTGTGAATACGACCAGGGGCCAAACAGAATGTAAATTAGTAGAGCCGGCAGCCAATGAAATGAAAGGAGGTGAAATTCGACTGGCACTGGGGAACATTGTTTACACAAAACGAAGATAAGGGAGACAGTGAAAACAAGAAAGCTTTGCAAATGACATCCAATTACAAAGTTGTTTGTTTTCCTGGTCCCCTTATTCTGAAGACTATTTAATGAAATAATACAACTGATAAGACTGACTCAGTCCCATTCACTTCTATAGGAGAGTTTTCTAGTCATGCTCTGTGACCTGGGAAGAAGTCACTGTGTAGAGAGGTGCAAGGGTGAACTGTGATCTCCTCTTGTGACTGGTAGATCCTGTGTTATCTATTCACACTGGTGTCCCTTTTCAGTTTGACCCACTTTGTGCTGATAATGAGCAGACAACTGAGAATCTTTCTGTATGGAACAGGAAGTGTCAGACTATTATTAAGCTTACTGGCCAAAGTGAAAACTGCAGGACTTAAGAATTATTAAAAAATATTGAAAGAGAAACAGAAAAGTAAAAAAAAAATAGCCAAAAATTCTTAAAAAATGTGTTGAACATAAAAATGAGAATTAAACAATAAGTCATTTTTGATGACATATTCCCTTTAAGTGAATATAAATACTACTGAGTATCCAAAGGCATGGCTGCCAAAAGTAATTTGTGAGCTGAAGCACCTGGCCCCCGAACCATTAAAACTTCTCATTCTGCACATTTTTTATAAAATTTGATCAGGGCCCATGGGAGGAGTACTGCCAATATTGCCCTAATGGCTCCCCTGTCCAAGGGATGTGAGTGCTTATTAGGATGTGTCTTACATGCCACATGCTAGATTACAGCCACCTAACCATCATGACTGGCAGTTATTCTTGCACTAGCGTATGATAGTATATGTGGGCTACTAATATGAGAAGTAAAATACTACTTTTTGGTATGAGGCTGAGGGCTACATCATCCAGGGCCTATGTATTATATAATGTCTCCCGAGTAAATAGACCAGTTAGATCTGTAAGAGACCCTATTATATCTGGCCAATGAAGTGTGAATGGTAAGGAAAAAATATGTTATTAAGGGATTACAATAAAATTAAAACTATAGGACCTGCTCTCAGACAAAGTATCAATAACATGTACATGAAGTAGTATATGTGATTTTGCAATACTCTGTTGAGAGATCCCAGTACTTAGGTTGTGAATTACAGTCTGTTAAGTGTTTTGCTAGCAATTTGCAATAACTAAATTGTACTAAATTTGTATTTTGAGAAAACGGTGTCCTTAAAGAAGTTGTCTAATTTATAAGGTCTTTAAAATGTCTTATTATGTATATAAGAGGAAATCATAACATTTTCTAATATACATGTATTAAAAATAAGTACACTGTATGATTTCCTATAATATACATAATAACTAAAAATAATAAAAATTGGACAACCCCTTTAACAAAATCTGCAGAAAGGTAGGGTTAGACTTACTGTATTTGTACATAAATAAACAGGAGAGCATAGATTTCCTCACATGTATCCAGTCATTGAAGTTAATGCTAAATAAGTTGCTTTCTCAACTTACCTATTCTTTATTATCCAATATGGCTGCTCCTCACCATCCTCATCCTTATCAGAGCCGTAACCCACAGCAATAATTGCATGATTAGCCTGTCCTGCACAGTCCCCATCAAATATTCCTTGTTTAAAAGAAAGCATAATATATGTTATCTGAAGAGATACAGACAGTTTTAATAATAAGGTAAAAAAACATGCAAACCCTTCAAAGGCTAGGGTGAGGGCTGGGCTCACACCTCCTTATTGACTACATTGGAGATATACTGTGGAAAAATGTATCTTGACAGATACTGTAATGCATTCGTAGAGGCAGCAACAAAACAAATGGAGTCCTATTTGGATCATGTTTGCTTTTCACTTTTTGTGTGTGACACAAACATATGGTACTTTTGTGTCCTGCACAGAAAATGTATATGTTTGACAAGTAAAGCAACCGTAGTCCAGATAGGACTATGCTTGTTCTACTGATGTTCTATGGGTTAGCCGCAGCTACATTTTGGTATCTGTTGAAGTGCCTTTTTTCATAGTCTCCTAATGGATAACTCTGACATAATCAATAACGAGGTGTGAGGGTTGTCCATAACTAAGCTCTTGTTTTTTTTTAAAGATGAAAGGCAGTAATCTGATTTGTTAAATGTATACATTGTTTTATTGTGCTTTTCCCACAGTCAGAAGTTTTAGGGTGAAATGTCCCAAAATTGGCGTCCTTACGCCAGTTTGAATGCGGCATAAAGTATCGTATACTCCAAATGTATTTCCTAATTTGTTCTGCGCTTGTTTTGTAAAGTGGTTGTATTTGCGTCTGTCAGAATGTTTTAGGCGTTGCGCCTTTTTCGGCGAGTGTCTTGTTTGGGGCGCCTGTTTGGGTGCTCCAGCTTGTGTACTTCAAAATTAGGCGCATTCGTTAGTTCTACGCATTTGTTAACGGCGCGTAGGTATTGTTTGGAGCGCATGACATCCTCGCGGCGCATGTATGGATTGGGGCGCATGCTTGTGTGCCCTTTCTGGCTCCCTCAGAATTTTTGTGATATTTACTTTTGGGGGGCATTCGTAAATTAGGCTCTTTTGACTTTTGAGCAGAGTTGGGAGCAACATTCAACATCAGAGCGCACACAGTAGGTGCACGATCTACAACTTCAACCAGCAGCCAGAAATAAGTACACGACGACGTTCTGCAATGAACCCTGGAGCAATAACCAAAAAGGGGGCGCATTTGCTAAGCGCCAGGTTATGTGGTCACATTTTCACACACATCACTGAGCAGAACTTTTGTCATTCACGAATGACGAAAGTTCGGACAATGCAAATCTGACGGCACCAGCTGGCAAAAAAGGCGCACACTCACGCACGACAAAATGCCGCGGTGTGCCTAAAATCACACGTAGGAAACAGCCAACAGTGTAAGCCCCATACGAATGTGGCATACACGTACAGCTAAAAAAGGCGCATTCAGCCACACAAAAGATGGCGTACAATGCGTCGACAACTACCGTACACTTGGAGTGCACTACAAAATCAGGAGACACATACGCCAAATAACCAACATTGGCGTGTTGCGACATGTCGCCCTTAGTCTTTTGAACTATATTGCTTCACTTGTTTAGTTGTAGATTCTTTCTAGCTCTAGTGCTGCAGACTACTGGGCTTGGTGGTACTGCTATCCCCTGCTGCATAATGGTGGCAGGAGTAGGCTTAGATTGGCCCACAGGGAAGCAGGGAAACCTCTGGTGGGCCCCTGGGCTTGGTGAACACTGGGCATGAAAGGTCTGGGGCTGTTTTTAACTTAAATCCTGCTTTAAATCAAATAAACCTATATATCACTGAGCTCAACTTATCTTCCTCTATTATATCCTGCTGTCAGATAGAGCAGCATAAACTACTAGACAGATTCCCTTTAAGGCTATGTTCACACGATGTACTGCGGCATGTACAGTACGCGACGCAGTACATTTTGTCTTTCGGGAACTCGCACTAAGACGCGCGTTCTTCCGCTGCATGGGGGGGTGGGGGTGGGGACGGCACCCGCCAGCCCCATTGACATTCATTACTCATGGTGCGCATTAGCCGCGAATAATTGACATGTCACTTATCTCCCGGCGCCTACAATCCGATCATATTGTACGCACGGGGAGAGGAGGCGTAATCTATACTTCTCTATGAGAGTTATGGATTACCGTAATTTCTGCACGCCTCTCACCCGTATTACAGCGCAAATAAGCGACAAAATGCATGCCGCAATCACCCTGTGTGAACATACCCTAAGACTGTTCAAAAAATTTTACATTATTGTTACTGTCTGTGAATCAGAACAGCACTGGGGGGATAAGTTTCCTATTCCTACGCCCAACCTCTCTTGGGGCCAAAAGATAGATGAATACTGTACCCCTATAGAACTCACCTAGCCATATCCTTTTTGGCAAACTCTACCCCTTTTCTAATTTGTTGCTGTAGTGGCAAATTTCTGTCATACAAAATTCTGTCAGCTTTACTTCAGATCTTAGAAGATAACACATGTTTTCATCTCAGTTTTTCTTCATTCAATATGCATGGAAGAATATGCTTCAACCTGAGATTGTCCATATGTCCCAAAAAATCCAGCCAGGTAAAATTATCTATAAACAGGCCCAAGCTGGGGTAAAAAGGAAGGGCATAACTTTTTTCTTTTCAACCCCAGCCTGACCTTGTTTGCAGATAATTTTGTCCTGTTGGAATACTCATTTAATACTAAAAAGATAAATACAGTATATGTGCTCAGTAGAAAGAATATATTAGGTTACCGTGGCTATAGTGCATGAAATCCTCGACTACCCCAAACCCAACAGTTACAGGTCCCTCTAGTCCCACTGCGGACTGAAGGCTATCTTCATTAGGCAGGATGTAGTATTTGGTTGAGTTCAGCGTTATTGCTTTATCTTCTTTAAATCCACATTCTTTTTGCTTGTTAAAAGAAAAGAAAAACAGTTATTAATAATATTTAACCACATTATTCCAGTTTATTTTGCCTATTAGGTTAAAATCCCCATCCTCAAGTTTTTGGTGCATTTTTTGTGCCGTTCAGGAGTGAATTTAAAAAGAAGGAAAATAAAAAAAATGATTTCTTCAATATTGTGTCCACTCCTATGTTTGGCTTAATTTTAGGGAAGGCATTTTTTCAGGCAGTTTGTCGCATTCTTATCCTATAGACCTTCTTTTTTTCCTGCTTAGAAACCTCATATTTACATTTAAATCTTATATTTTTGTAGTGGTCAGCTAAAAAAAAAAAAGCTACAAAAACGGTGTGTAAAGGAGGAGTATTACACTGGGGAACACTCATTTTGGGGCCTTAAAAGTTGGAACCGTTTTTGAGTATGTTTGGGGCACTGATTCTGAAAATGAAAAGTATTTCTCGTTTTTCATTAAAATGTGCTAATCAATGACACATGACATTGATTTCTGAAATTTTAAATGACATCTTTTACATGTGGCTTTTGGTTCTTTTTAATTTGTAAAATGTGTACATATGTTTTCTTGATGATAAGCCCATGAGAAAAACACCTGAAAAAGTTCCAAACTCGAGTATGCCCAGAGTCCCACAGACACTAGAAATACTATAAAAATGTCAAAAACTAAAATACTGTTCATGTAGACATTACAGTATTTATCTACAGACCATAAAGTAGCAAAAACCGCCCTGAGAAGTAAATGATATGTGTGAAATAGGTCTAAGAGTAGATTCTCAGTTTATGGTAAATTTCAAACCGACTACCTGGTATAAGTTGTAGAATTGAACACCTTTGACTTTATTGGCTGATATAATTTAAACAGAATTGTTATCCAAATTATATACACCGTATACATATAGCAATCCTCAGCATCCTTTACAGCACTTGTCCAGGAACTCCTGAGAAATGCCATTCCAGGCCGAAACGATGATGACAGAGGACTAAGTGGACTATTGGGATGTTTTCATTTAAATCACTGCCTGTTATCCCTTATTGGAGAGTCACATTGCTTGAACATTGAAATGCAAACCATGTCTGCCAAGTATTTAATCTAAATATAGTGGATTTTTAGGGACTCCAAATTTGTTAACGTTACTGTATAATGTACACGAGCAGTAAATTTAGTGCCAAATATACTATCAGAATATTTTTATATTTTGCCATGTAATAGAGCATGCTCCAATATTATTTCTCACAGCTTCTCAAATAATTAGAGGAACAAGAAGGTACAATATGGGCACATATGTGTGACAGATCCAAGCCATGCATGAGCCCTCATACCACATGTGAGTCGTAGGTGGTCAAACATTTTGATTTGTAATGATCTGGCTAGCAGACTAGAACTTTTGTCCTAATTAATGTCACTGACAAAAAAACTGCTTAATTTCAACACCATATACACCCATTTCCCTCAGAATACAATAATAAAGATATACCTTCTCTTCATATTCATAATCTTCAGCTTTCATGAGTCCATGCTCTGCTACATACATTAGTGCATAAATTGGAAGCCCGCCGCAACATGCCTCATCTTGACGATCACAATCCACCAACTGTTGCTCACTCAGGGTCACCAGTTTTTGGTTCTTGAGGCATAATCGGGATTCGACCACACCTACCTGGGAAAGATTCAGTATTCATTCAATTCGCTATTCATTTAAAATACAGTAGATGATACAAAGTAAAAATATGTATACATTGTATTTTAAACTTACTGTTGCAAATGCCCAACAGGATCCGCAAAGCCCTTGACTTTTTACGTCTGACACACACTTGGATTCTCTCCAGTCAACATGTTCCGGTAGACCTTCTCTTAGTCCATAGGTGTACTTGGGAATATTGTGTTCAGCCTTATATGACGATAGGCAGCTCATCCTCTTGACTTCCTGAGGTGTCTTAAGTGAACAGTGTGAAAACAGTTACAAACAAGCATTGCATTGTTCACTGCTTGTCAGAATAGATGTGAGTAGAAACCAGCTAAAAGCTTGGGAACCATAAGACTTATTCCAGATTATCAGAGCAGTCTCTTCTAATGACCTCTGCCATGTTTAAGTTGGAAATGATTAAGATAAGTTGGGATGTAATATAAAATGTTTTCATTCATTGAGATCAAACCGAGATCTTAAATAGAGTTAGTTAATGAAAACTATATTAGAATGTTGTAAAGCCTTTTATTGCATAGTCAATATACTTTGTTTGCATAACAAAGAAAAACCTCTATAACTCATCAGAGGCAGAGCCAATTCAATATATTGTATATATTTATATCAGTTTTCCTCCTCACCTGCCAGGACCCATACATTTTTTATTTTATTTTTCCATCTACATAGACAGATAAGGGCTTTAATTTTGTGGGACAAGTTGTACTTTCTAATGTTGTCATTCATCGTACAACACAATGCTATTTGTTCGCACAGTGACTGATATAAAAAAGAAATAAATACCCAATGCTAGAACTTTTTTCAATTCAAAAGATTAACTAAAATGTGACCAAAAAGTCTAATTTTATTCATATTGCTATGATTAAAAACTGTACCACACCCTGTAAAAATTCAACTCCAATGATAGGAAAATTAAAAAAGGTATTTGTCTCAGAAAATGATAATGCATAGAAAATAAAAAAAAATGTTTTTTGAGCATCTTAAAAGTAGTAAAACATAAGGAAAACAATATTAATTTGTATTAAAAAAAATCAAAGGACTTGAAGAATAAAGATAGCTTGTCACTTGGTGAATTGCATAAAAATGAACCTCCGCACAAAAAAGTTGCACAATTTTGTCTTCTAATTTTGTGGGTGTTCCTCAATATATAATATGGTACATAAAATAGTACAATTACAACTTGGCCTGTAAAAAACAAGCCTTCATACAGCTATGTAAATGGAAAAATAATAAAAAGGCTCTTGAAAGGGGGAGGTGAAAGAAACTGAAAGAAAAAACAAAAATGGACCAGTCTTTAAAGGGGTTTTCTCACTACAAAGATCATATCTCTAATGATGGGGACAGTAAAAATAAGCACTTTTGTAATTGGTTTGCATTACCTAAATCACTTAGTATAGCAGATCTGAGCTAATCTGTGCATCTATAGCTATTTCTGCAGCAGGTGGACGGGACGCACCCACTTTTCTGTGATTGGCTGCCTGATATGTCATTCAGTCTGTTGGGACACACCCTCTGGATGGGATACGCCCTCTGCGCTGTGATTGGCTGCCTGAACACTCCGTGTTTACTGCCCTCTGAGCTGTGGAACATGAAAGTGAAACTGCCTGTGATGGCTGTGTCTGTATAATGAAGGCTGTCTCAGCTCCTCATCTCCCAGTGTTGGCTCTATGTAAAGGATCTGGGCAATTACTGAGTCTCAAGCTGCTAGATTCCCTCTCCCCTCATATAAAATAGCCTTATACACTGCTCTCCCCCCATATAACACAGCCTTATACAGTCTGCCCCACCCCTCTACATCCTGCCTGATAATGGGAGGAGGAGGGGAGCAGCTTGCCTTTCTCACATTTGTTTCATCAATTCAGGCTATATGTATAACTGCTTACACCAATGCAGGTGTTCTGGTTACAAGGAGCTTGTACAACCTGGGAGGGAGGTGACAGCTCTGCAGCCATGAGAACATTGCAGGAGGTCTGCAGAGCTGTGACTTCCTTTCCCTACCCCTTCTAATACAGAATGATTATGTCACCAGTCTTCAGTGAGGTGAGACACGCCTACTGAGAGGAGAGACCCGCCTACTGAAAGGAAAGACTTTCCCCTGGATTTGAAGATGTAACAGAAAGAGACAGCTCAAGTCTGCGAAAGTGTGTAATGATAAAACCCTTTTAAGGAGTTAACTATTTTTAGAAGAAAACAGCCATGTTTTGTAATCTCATACTACCCAATAAATTGCTTCTAAGTATAAAATATTGACTAAGGAAGAAGCATATGCATTTTATTAAAGAAATGAATCCCCCCTTCACCCAGCAACAAACACAACATGGAGAACTTAAAGGGGTTGTCTTGCTACATTGATTCATCTTAGCTCAGTCCTGTTTTCTTGGTTTCATTTTGAATTCAGGGGTGTGTTTGCTGGCTTCTACTAGACTGCAGTAGAAGCCAGGTCTGTAGCTATAGCAACCAGCACTGGCAGTCTATCAGGAGAGATCAAACAGGTCTGTAGCTATAGTGACCTGAGGAGCTGATGCAGCCAAAAAAAGAGGGGATCTATCAGAATAGGTAGGACACTGTTAATGGACATATATTGCAAAGTGACTTGTTTTTGCAAGATCTTTAACATAAAATGCAATCCTTGTAGTGAGATAACCCCTTTAAGGAAACATTAGCCTATCTAATGAATGACTACTCATTTATTTGAACTTACTATGTCTGCAAAATGATTCATTGCCATCCAGTATGTAGAGAGGCCTTGGTCAGCACGTTTGTTATGTTCCTGGACCTTATGCCAAGTGTTTTCCCACATTTTCCTCCGAAGTAACTCTTCCTTGGTGGATGAATAATTTTTATCTAGCATAAAATATAAAGTTTAAGTGCCCATTAGCTAGCTTAGACAACTGTGTAGGGCATACATCAGGACTGTGAGCTAGTTTTAATTTGGTTTAAAAGCCGATGAATCATATACAGTAATTTATGATAAATCTAAGACTGAGTTTTTGTGACCTACACTGTGCTTATAAGGTGTCTTAAAATGTAGAGTCACTTGGCATAGACGGTAGCATCAACTTTTTCTAGATTGCTAAAGGTATGTTGCTATGATGTTCTTTACATATGTTACCCACATAAGCCTTAGCAGCCCTTCTACAGTGCTACTGAAGAAAACTGAGATCACTAAAAGAATCTCTGGAGTTCTATGTTCAGTCAAAGATGTTATATATGTATCTCACAAAAGTTTAGTCTAAACACCCCCACATTTTTGTAAATATTGTATTATATCTTTTCGTGGGACAGCACTGAAGGTTTGACACTGTGATACAATGTAAAGCAATGTACAGCTAGTAAATTTGATAAGCGCAAGGCCTCTAACATCCACCAGCTCTGTGATATTATCATGGAAGAATGGAAGAGGATTCCAATGGCTGCAACCTGTGAGGCTCTAGTGAACTCCATACCAAAGAGAGTTAAGGCAGTGCTGGAACATAACGGTGGCCACAGAAAATATGTGACACTTTGTGGCACAATTGATGTCCATTTCACTTAAGGGGTGTAATTACTTTTGTTGCAGGGTTTATACATTAATTGCTTTTGTGTGTTGGAGAGTTAATATGACACAGATTATAACAAGCAGTATAAACTGACTGCATTACTAATGTATCAAAGTGTCATATCTACAGTGCTGTCCCATGAAAAGAAACAATACAATATTCACAAAAATGGGAGCAGTGTACTCTGTTTTGTGAGATACTGTAAGTCTGTGTGAAACCTGAAAGTCAGTTATAGGAAAATTCTACCCTTGATTGTTCACCCAAAACAATGTAATACAAGACCGCAATATTGCAATGTTGACATGTTTAGGGTATTATTACATCTAATGGTGTTGAACGCCACCAAGGCTGTGACACCTAGAACATGCATTTGAAAAAAATGCTACAGCCTAAAAATAGAACTAAAAATAGAAATAAAAAATGCAATAAACAAACATAAAATCTGCATGTAAATGTAAACCACAGCTAGCCAAGTAATAGGATAACATTCAGATTGAAACGGTTGTTGTCTTTTCCTATTGTTGGAGTAATTTCTGTAATACTCTGTGTCATATTGAAAACGACCATATGAAAGGTCAGGAGCATAGAAACATGCACTTTTGCCACTCTCTGCATGACATGTGGCACACTTCATAGGAGGTACATGCTTTACTATAAGAAAGACATTTAATCAGTTATCAAGTATATAGGGAAAAACTTTAGCTGGGTGAGCGCTACTAAATTTTAATTAAATAAAATGAACATAAATTATCATTTTGGGACATTGTTTGCAAGTAAGTGGTTTTATAAATAGTTCAATAATTTAATCATGCAGTTAAGATTATAGCAGGACCCCGTGCATTTTTGATGAGAAGGTTGTGGATCCTCGTGTAGCTGCACTACTTACTTTGGCTTAGATCCAGCCTTCCATGTATTGAATAGTTTTTCTATATGTATGTAATTTTTGCAGATCTATGTTTTGTTGACTTGAAATATTCTTCAACCCTATAGCAACTATGGGCGACATGTATGAAAACTGTCTAGGTCTAAAATTCACTTTGTTGTCCATAGCAACCAATCAGAGTGCCCGTGCTCACTTTCATCATAGTGCTCTGTGAAAATGAGAAGGAGCTCTGATTTGTTTGCTATGGGAAACTAAATTGAAATTTTAGACCTACATAGTTTTTTTCCATCCCGATGTGCCCTAATGATAGCAAGTACACTACAGACCGTATTAAGGTGATGATTCCAAAAGTTCAGTGCGAACAGAAAATTTATGCTTCATTCACTAACTTAAATGCCATAAATTTTATCTGCATTCGTCGCAAAGTGACTTTTACTATTCACATATTCTTTTGTCATATATCTTACTGTATTTGATCTTCCACGTGCTCCCTTCTTGATCAAAGAAGGTGGAAGCCCAAGTAGAGACAAGGAGTGTGGTGAAAATAAACAGAAAATGCATTCTGAAAGACAACATAAATGTAACCATCATTAAACCACTAATGCATCTCATAGAGCTAATCTAATCCCACACTAAGCAATGTTGAGATGATTACATCCTTGAATACAGCATGAAATGGTTCCCTTTTCAGACAGACACAATGAGAATCAGCTCTTGCTATTAGTAAAATTCTATTCCATTATACTTTATTGCACTGACCTGAAGGATGCGCCTTTGATTATAAATGTAGTATCACAGTCTACGAAAGCCTTATAATATTGTTCAGCTTTAAGGTGTATTTTTAAGAGTTGATCAATATTCTAACTGAATATTACAACTACTTTGACTCTGTGACTGATTTTTGGATCTGATTACTGGAAACAGTTAAGTATGATAAGATAAGCAAATTGAAATGAAAGGCTTTTTTTTTTTGCAAATACGTCTTTATTATAAGAAGTCATTCAGTGTTGTAACATACCCTGGGTTTCAATGAATAACCCCTTTCAAGAGAAGAAATTGACAGCACGCAGAGATTATGAAAATCCCTTTTTTAAAATCAAGTTTTGATGTTCTAAATAAAGTATTTGTTGACAATTCCGGGTGCTATTGAATTTTGATAAAGATATTTACTAATATTTCAATCAGAAACTGTTAGTGCAGATACAGGTACAAGTATACTCAGATCATGAAAATGGCGAGATATCTTAAAAGTTGTAAACCGTTTCAGGTTTATTTAGACATAAGTGAAAACTAATTAGATTACAAATTTGGCAATGCTTTGTTGTATAATAAATACCTATTTTCCTCCTAAACTTTGCAAGAATCAATAACCTAAACAGGGCATTATCATTCAAACAATTAACTATTAGTTAATGTAATGCTGTAAAAATAGTCTGCATTTATTTTTCCACATAAATTACTACGGACTACAAACAGTTAATTTTTTGGGTTTGGGATCCTAATGACACAATCACCACTTTGGTCAACATCTCCATGCTGTCATTGAGTAGTCTTTGATGTCATATACACTTGCATAGCATAAAAAATGTAAAAAAACAGTGTCAGTGTGGGGGCCTGCGACCCACCAGTGGAGTTGATTGCGGTGGCCCACCATACAACTGCCCTACATAACTGCATATACTGCACCCTGCCTTTTGATATTTGCATCTCTTTCTCTGCCTGTCCACCTCTGCATGATACTCCACCCAAGCCTTGTTTCCCACTGGTACAGACCAGTGTGATGACATCATTACATGAGGGTGAATCAAGATGTGGTGCTAGGTCTTCTGAGCCTCCCTCATCTAATTGTAGGTGAATGAGAGCAGCGGTTAGTGCATATAAAGTTCTATAAAGATGTATCCCCTCCAATTAATATATTTTAAATAAATCGAAATATACAAACTGCTGTAAGAAAGTACACTATACAAAGGCTAAATACTATAACCATATATTACTCTCATAATCATACCCCTATACCGTTCCTCAATAACACTGATTATACTAAGACCAAAAATGACCACCATATAGTGACTTTGTAGTGGTGGATACCAGTTGCACACAGGATCTGCAGAGCGCTTAAGTGATTGCAGTACAGTTACATCCAGTGACTCAGCATGCGTTCATCTTTCTCCCTGGTCGAGGCGCCATTTTATTATATATTTTGTAAGAAAAGAAATGATAAGTTTATCCACCCCTGAATGTGGATTAACGGGGCTTAAATAAGATGACCGTCCAAAATCTTCAATAAACTCAACCTGTGAGGAGCCTACAACCTGATCTGTATCCCTAAAGATGCAGAAGACTTCCTTCAAAGCTCGCGATGAGCATTCGAGTATCTGGTGATACCCTTTGGTCACTGCAATGCTCTAGCTGTTTTCCAGTTGTAACAGTGCACGCTGCGGCCCCTGTCTTGGACTGCGATCGTGCTTCTGCTGTGGCCCAATGCTTGTCCTCAAGGTGCTGAGATGGCAGCGTCCGTTATTGCCAGGCATATACCATATTTTTTTTCGGACTATAAGACGCACTGATGTTTTTCCGCCCAAATTTTTAGGGGGGAAAACAGGGATCGCAAATCTCACAATTCCCGAAATACACTGCCAGCCGGAGTCTGGAGAAGAGAATGTCTGGGCTTCCCGAGCGATCATCGAGCCTTCTCCATCCTCCTGCTGGCTAGAGAGAGCTTGATGCTGCTGGAGGCTGCGTGCAGCTACGGTGGCTGCAGGCGATAGCGGGTTTCTGCGTATGGTGGGTGCATCTGTGCTGTACCTAGCATTGCGGGACTCCGTGTCGAACAGGTTGGGCAGCGCAGTGGATAGTAGCAGGGATGGGTGATCAGGATCCATCCTGCTCTAGACGCTGGCCCCACCTGCTGCCACGGATCCCTGCAACTGCAACGTTCGCACACAAAGAGCCAAAAGTAAAACTGCAGATATAAGACACGGGAAGTGTGCCCCGCTATGAGTCAAGTAACCCTAGGGGACTGATATTAAAGTAAAATAAAAAGTTATAACGTTTTTAAACAAATCAAGTTAAATCACCCCCCCTTTTGCCATTTTACAAATAGAAAAATAATATAGTCACACATTTTTGGTATCACCGCATCTGTAAAAATCCGATTTATTAAAATATAATATCATGTATCCTGTGTCGCTGAACACCATAGAAGAAAAAAATTCCACAGCGGTCAAAATCAGTGGTTTATGGTCATTTAATATCACCCCCAACAAAATTGGAATAAAAAGTGATGAAAAAGTCGCATCTATCCCAAAATGTCACCAATAAAAACTAAAATTCAGTCTGTACTTTTTGCTTACATTTTTTTCCCTCTCTAAAACCTGGGTGCATATTATAGTCCGCTGTGTCTTATAGTCCAAAAAATACAGTACTTACTTGTCCTGGCTCCTGTTCCTCCTGTGGTGTCGGCGGCGTCTGCCGGAAGTTCCTACTCACAGGTCCTCGTTCTTGCTCGCACCCGGCCCCTGTGGCTGCCTGTACACACACAAGCGCTCCTATGCGAGAGCGGACAGTAGTTCTATGAGCCTAATTTATAGGAGGGATGTAGTCCAGAATAACCTGCACTGGTGACCCATGCACCTATTGCCTGTACGACTGTGTCCGTTGTCCTGTACATCGTTTACCCACCGGTCAAGGTTATACCAACTACGCTTTGTATGGTGCCCAGAGGATCCGCATACCCAGCGTTCCACACCTGTGGAACGTGAAGAACGCTCTGACTCACATCAGTAACCGTGACAGTACAAACTGACCACAAATTCTGAATCCCACGAATGTGGTCCTGCCTGATATCCAGCACCTGGCAGCTGTGGTGAACCATCATGGTGTCCAACTGGACTAACGTTACTCAGGTACTGGCACCAACAGCCTTCTGCTGGACCATCTGCAGTAGCTCTGCCTTCCGTTGCCATGACAATTCCCCGACTGCATGTGCCACTGCCTGCCCATTACTTTGGGGATCCACATTCCTGTCGCGGCTTCATCAATAGGTGTAATATACACTTTGAGGTCCTGACTCACCAGTTTCCATTTGACTGTACCAAGGTGGCATTTATCATCAACCTGCTCTTAGGTGAAGCCTTGTCCTGGGCCTCATCTCTCTGGGAGAGAAGGGATCAGCTGATCTACAGGCGTTTCTGTGTGCCTTCTGCAAGATTTTTGAGCAAACTGGGCGCAAAACCTCTGCTGCTGTTACTTCGTTTCCATCAAGGCGATGCCACTGTGGGCCAGTATGCCATCCAGTTCCACACTTTAGCCTCAGAACTTGCTTTGAATAATGAGGCCCTCTTCGCTGCCTTCTGTGGGGACCTCGATGGACACATCAAGGATGAACTGACTGGTTGTGACTTGCCTACAACCCTGGACGACCTTATCGCTCTGGTTTGATATTCGCTTCGCAGAAAGAGAGCTTGAGCTTTGTCAGCAGCCTTCATCCTCCCGGCCTTACAGGCCTTGGTGCCTTGTATTTGCAACACCAAGTTTTCCTCTCTAGACAACTGCATTCCCGCAAGATGAGCCTATGGAAGGGAACTGCACTTACCTCTCTTTGGAGGAACGCACACGTCGACTCAGTCTTAACCTGTTTCTCTACTGTGGCGGTGTCAGACACTACCTTAAGAACTGCCCAGTCTACTCAGCTGTGTCTTGGAAACCCAAGTGCCAAGGTTTTGTGGGTGAGGTGACTCTGAGCAATGATGCTTCTGCTCATCCTGACCACTCTGGTCACTCTTCATTACACCGTCCTGTGTTACCTTTGATGTCCTCTCCTCTGAACTCTGATTCTCTGAGAACTTCATCCACCCATCTCTGCTGGAGTCCTGCATGCCTGTCTTCCATCTGGAGAAGCCCCAGTGTTTTTGTCATAAATCAACAGGGAGATTCTGAAGGAGCCTGCCCAGTTCCATATAAGAACTGTCTCTCTCCAAGTTGGAAATTCCCATAAAGAGGAAATCTGTTTTTACATCCTGCCTAGTTCCTCAGCTCAGGTCCTGCTTGGTTTTCGTTGGACTGGAAAAGGGGGGAAGTTGTTCCTGCCCACCTTTCCCCCTGCCTACCATTTCTGCTGAGCCCATTTCAATTCCTCAAGTCTATGAAGTTAGCCAGGACTTGTCTGATATCTCCTCTGAAGACATTTCTTGGTATACCGAGGAGGAAGTGGTTACCCTAGAGTTTTTTTTAAGGTACCGGGCTTGCCAGGAGGGGAGATCTTAAGGGGGGTACTGTTACGGTGAACGCCACAACCCCTGTCGTGACCAGCTGATTTGGCCAAGTGCTTCTGTCTGCATGTCCCCGTCAAGCCTTTGTTCCGAGTGCTGCCCCTGGCAACCACTGCCAGCATATACTTACTTTTCCTGGCTCCTTTGCCTGCGGTGCCGGCAGCGTCCATCGGCAGTTCCTACTCACTGATCCCCGCTCCTGCTCCTCACTTGTTTTCTGTGGCTGCCTTTGCATGCACCATCAACCCCTGGGGCACAAGCGCCAGTCGTCTGCTATTTAAAGGTACAGTGTCCAAATGACCTGCCTAATGGCCTGTGACCTCTGTCTATAAAAGGAACTTCCTGCCCTTTCACAATCGTCAGTTTGTTGTTGTCTTCATACATAGAGCTTGACCTCTGGCTGCAGTATCGCTGCTGTTACCCTGCATTACCTGTGCGTTACCAGTAGGCTACCTGTTGTTACCTGCCACTGTACCAAGTCCATTGTATCTGCTATTCCTTCCTTGATCTTTTCTCTTAATCTCAAGACTTATCCTGGCTATGTGCAACTGGTTTTACGATGCCTACCTGTTAACCACCTCTATGTGAAACTGGAGAAATGTGTGTTTGAACAGACCAGTCTATTGTTCCTGGGTTACATCAACTCAGATAAAGGGCTGCAAATAGATCCTGCCAAATTTTCTGCTGTTCTTCAATGGCCGTAAACTATGGGACTTTGGTTGATCCAGCGCTTCCTGTGGTTTGCTAACTATTATCATCAATTTATTTTCCACTTCTCTGCTTTCACTAAAAAGAACTCCAACTCTAATCTCTGGCCACCTGAAATGAGAGAAGCCTTTGCCTGTCTTAAAGCCATGTTTGCCACAGCACCGATTCTAATTTGCCCGGAACCAGAAAAACCCTTCTGCTTAGAGGTACTGTAGATGCCTCTTCAATGGGAGCTGGAGCTGTTCTCACACAAAAGACTCCTAGATTTTTTTTCAAAAACCTTTTTACCTGAGGAAAGAAATTATACCTTAAAGGATCGAGAATTGCTGGCCATGCAATAACCCCTCCACCCACATACAATATCCCCGCTCCACCCGCCATACAAATCCCCCCCACGCCGCATACAATATCCTCCTCCCCCTCAACCAAATCCCGCTCCACCGCATACAATATCCCCCCCACCCGCATACAGGATATCGAACCTCCACCCACATACAATATCCCCCTCCACACCACATACAAATCCCCTCCACCCACATACAATATCCCCCTCCACTGCCACATAACAATAATCCGCCTCCACCCCCATACAACATCCTCCTCCACGTTTCCCTTGTTCACGCATGCTCACCTACCTCCTAAAATAAACACCAGCAAGAAATTAAAAGTGTATCTCCTATCACAGGGTCAATCAGGTGACACATGTACTGCTGGCATTATACTGGTGCCGATTAACCAAACAACACCGCCATATAGAGGTCCAACACAGCGACAGGTATAACCTACAAGCACCACCATAATAGAGACCAACATAGAGGTCATACACCAGCATCAGGTATAACCTACAACCCGCCAATATAGAACCCACATAGATGTCAGACACCAGCTCAGTTATAACCTACAACACCGCCTATATAGAGACACATAGAGGTCAACCCATCTCAGGTATAACCTACAACACCGTCCATATAGAGACCACATAGATGGTCAGACACCAGCTCTGGATCCACATCACATTACAGTGAATACAGCCACTGATCCAATTGATAGAATAAAATAACCCCTGAAATCAGGTACTCGACCGAGACGTCAGAGGAGTCGTCTCTTCTTTCATGAGTCGTCTTATTCCCTTTTCTTCTGCTTCACGTTCCGACACCGCCAGTGATGACTTGTCCTTCCACAACTTATCCCTGCAGAAATTACACACAAATATCCTTAGAATCCTCAATTTTCCAGTATCTCTTTATCTATTCCCGACCTCTGTACAAACATCCCAGGGAGGAGAGCGTACAAGCCATAGCCTTAGTATCCTAAGGTGGTTTGGAGGGTGGGGAAAAGGACTAACCCTCTGGAGATAAATGCTACAACTATGGCTGCTGCCCTCATTATATTACCAGGTAGCTAGATCAAGACCTTAGGTAGGTAGGCAAATTAGGCAAGGCCCCAGTCGTGAAGGTCGTTGGTTTCTCCCAGTTTTAGGTAAAGCTGTAGGAATTTTAGGTCCCCTTTATATAGGCTCCAGCAGTTAGGGACTGCCCCTTAGGTAGTTATACAGGCAGTTTAGTGCTTCCCAATGAAGTCTAGTAATAGCAAGGCATTTAAGGCCTCCTTTAGGTAGTTTGCAGGCAGATTTAGGGGTCTCCTTTTAGGTAGTGTGCAGGAATTCATTGCCGCCCCCTCCCACTTAGCTACTGTTGTAGGTAGACAGGGCCCCTTTAGTAATTAGAGTATCCAGGATAGGCACCCTTTGCTAGTCAGTGCCCCCCCTGTAGGAAGTCAAGGCGTCCCTTCTTATTAGCCAGGGGCCCACTTATTGATAGTCAGGGCCCCCTTGTAGAGCCAGGGGCCCCCCTTTAGGTACCAGGGCCCCTTTTAGTTAGTCCAGGGCCCCCCTTAGTAGTGCAGGTGGCCCCCTTTGTGTATCCAAGGGGCCGCCCTGTCGGTAGCCAGGTGGACCCCTTGTAGTCCAGGCCCCGCCATTTGTAGCCAGGGACCCCCCTTAGGTACCAGTTACGGCCCTTGTAGGTATCCACGGGCCCCGGGAGGGGGGGGGGTGGGGTTTGTAGGTCTAGTCAGGGCCCCTGTAGGTAGCCAGGGCCCCCTGTAGTATTCCAGGGCCCCTTTTGTTGTCAGGCCCCTTTGTAGGCCAGGGTCCCCCATTATAGTAAGCCAGGGCCCCCATTTAGTTTGTGTAGCCATGGCCCTGCTCCCCTTAGTAGGCAGGGGCCCCCGTTGTAGTCCAGGGCCCACCTTAAGGTAGGCAGGCCCCCCTTTTAGGTAGTCAGGGGTTCCCCTTGTAGTCATGACACCCCTGTAGGTAGTCAGGGTGCCCCCTGTAGGTTAGCAGGTCGACACCCTTTTGTTAGTCAGGGCCCCCCTTGTAGGCGTCTGCAGCGTCCCTCTTTGTAACCAGGAGCCGCCCGCCACCTTTAGCCAGGGCCCCCTCCTTGTAGCCATGGCCTCCCTCCTTGTAGCCGGGCCCCCTTGTTAGGTAGCCTAGGGCCCCCTGTATGCGTATCCAGGGTACCCCTGAGGTATCAGGCCCCCTTGTTGTAGGACAGGGCCCCTTAATGCAGTCAAGGGTCCCCCCCCTTTTGCAGCCAGGGCCCCTTTTGTAGCCAGGGACCCCATTTGTAGACCAAGGGACCCCCCTTGTAGCCAGGCCCCCCCTTGTTAGGCAGCCTGGCCCCCTGTAGGCAGCCAGAGCCCCCCTAGGTAGCCAGGGACCCACTTGTAGTCGGGGCCCCCCCTTGTAGCCTATGAAGCCCCGGCCCCCTTGTAGCCAGGGACCACCCCCATTTGTAGCCAGGGCCCCCCTTGTAGTCAGTGGCCCGCAGCCTAACCAAGGGACCCTTGTAGCAGGGACCCCTTGTAGCCAGAGACCCCCTTGTAAGTCATAAAATCCCTGCCTTGTAGCCATGACCCCCCCTGTAGCCAGTGACCCCCCCCCCTTGTAGCAAGGGACCCCTTGTAGCCAGGGACCCCCTTGTAGCCAGGGACCCCTTTAGATGCAAGCCCACCCTTGTAGCCAGGAACCCCTTGTAGTCCAGGGCCCCCCCGTGTAGCCAGAACCCCCTGTAAGCCAGGACCCCCTGTACCAGTTGACCCCCCTGTAGTCAGGGCCCCCCCTTGTAGCCTGGTGAGGAACCGCCGCTGTAGTCAAAGCCCCCCCCCTTGTAGCAGTGACCCGGCCGTTTGTAGGCCATGGGCCCCCCCTTGTAGCCAGGGACCCCCTGAAGTCAGGAACCCCCTTCTAGCCCAGGGCCCCCCCTTGTACTGCAGGGACACCTGTAGTCAGGGAGCCCCGCTTTGTAGAGCCAAGGACCCCCTGTAGTATTCAGGATGCTCCCCATTGTATCCGAGGGTACCACCAGTAGTCAGAGCCCCCCCTTGTATCCATGACCCCCTTTTAGCCAGGGCCCCCCCTTGTACCAGGACCCCCTTGTAGCCAGGGCCCCCTCCTTTTAAGCCAGGGACCCCCTTGTAGCCAGGTCCCCCCTTGTAGGTCAGGGATCCCCCCTTGTACCAGGGCCCCCCCCTTGTAGTCAGGGCGACGCGCCTTTTAGTCAGAGCCCCCCATTGTAGCCAGGGCCCCGCCTTGGTAGCCAGGGCCCCCCTGTAGTCATGGCCCC
This sequence comes from Phyllomedusa bahiana, assembly GCA_025379985.1. Classification (NCBI taxonomy): domain Eukaryota; kingdom Metazoa; phylum Chordata; class Amphibia; order Anura; family Hylidae; genus Phyllomedusa; species Phyllomedusa bahiana. The sequence goes on from JAODAL010003045.1 coordinate 99,325, forward strand.
CCTGTAGTCAGGGACCCCCTGTAGCCATGTACCCCCTTGTTAGCATGCACCCCCTGTATCATAGCCCCCCCCCTTGTAAGCCAGGAACATCCCCCTGTATTCAGAAGCCCCCCCCTTGTAGGTCAGGACCCACTTGTAGCCAGGTCCCCCACAACATCTGATGCACAGCCATAGACCCCCTTGTAGGCCAGGCCCCCCCTTGTAAGCCAGGGCCCCCCTGGATCAGGCCCCCCCTGTAGTAGCCATGGCAGGCCCTTGTAGCCAGTGACTCTCCCTGTATCAGGGACCCCCTGTATCATGGCCCCCCTTGTAAGCCAAGGTACCCCCTGTAGTCAGAGCCCCCCTTGGTAAGCCAGTTACCCCCAGTCGTCAGAGCCCCCCCCCTGGTAGCCAGGGACCCCCGTAGACATATGCCCCCCCTTGTAGCCAGGGACCCCATTTGGTAGGTCAGAGCCCCCGCCTTGTAGGCAGGGGACCACCCTGTAGACAGAGCGCCCCGCTTGTAGCCAGGTGACCCCCTTAGTAGAGCCCCACTTGTATCCATGGACCCCCTGTAGTCAGAGCCCCCCTTGGAGCCAGGGACCCCCCTGTAATCAGAGCCCCCCTTGTAGCCAGGTACCCCCTGTAAGTCATAGCCCCACCGTTGTAGCAAGTGCCGCCCCTGTAAGAAAGGGCCCCCCCTTGTATCCAAGGGACCACCCTAGTAGTTCAGAGACCCCCCCTTGTAATCCAGGGGTGACCCCCTGTAGGTCATGGGCCCCGCTTGTAGCCAGGAACCCCCTGTAGTCAGGAACCCCCCTTGTAGCTCAGGGACCCCCCTGTTAGTCCCCAGGGACCCCCTTTTTAGCCAAGGACCCCCTGTATGTCTAGGGCCCACCCTTGTAGCCAGGAACCCCTTGTAAGCCAGGACCCCCTGTTACGATCAGAGCCCCCCCTTGGTAGCCAGGGCCCCCCTTGTATTCAGGGTGCCCCCCCTGTAGCAGGGACAGCCCCTGTATCCAGGGAACCCCCTGTAGTCAGAGGCCCCCCCATTGTAGCCCAAGGAGACCCCCTGTATCATAGCCCCCCCTTGTAGCCCCAGGGACCCCCTGTAGTAAGGGCTTCCCCCTGTATGCCAGGGACCGCCCTGTAAGTCAGAGCCCCCCCTTGTAGCCAGTGACCCCCCCTGTATTTAAAAATATCAACAAAACAAAAAACAACCAACAGCCACATACATTGCTCGGGCTCCTGCTCCCGGCCCGCTCCGAGTGCCGCCGCGTCTCCTGCCAGCCCGCTTATGGAGTGCGGCGCGATTAGAAGTGGACGATCACCGTTGCCGCCGCCTACGTCAGCAGTAGGGGTCCGACGGCCGGCATACTGATAGGCCTAGCGTCTCACAACCCTGTCCAGGGAGATCATCGGAGCGGGCAGGCGCTAAGTGCTGCTCGTGCTCCAGCTGACACCGTGCGCAGACCTCGGGAGTCGGGACCCTTAGTCCCAGGGGAAACTTCCCGGTGACGGTCCTCTGGGGCGGCTCGTGACGCAGTTCCCGGGCGTATCAAGTACCGGAAGGGCGGACGGGCCGCTGGGGATGCGAACGGACCAAATAACGTTAGGCCTCCGGGGCCCACCGCGGCTCGGGGGGCCCACCGGGGGATTCCCCGTTCCCCCCGGCGGCCCAGTCCTGAGCGCTGTGGGCCAAGATGTAAAAGATGTTTTGTCTGTATCCATTGTGCCAGCAATAAATCATCTCATCTCAAACCCTCTGGACTGTTTCTTCCCTTGCCTATACCTGAGAAACTATGGACTCATATTGCTATGGACTTAATTACAGATTTACCACCCTCTTTTAATCACAAAATCTTTTGTGTTCACAGATTGATTTTCCAAGATGTCCCATTTCGTGCCACTTCCTGCCTCCCATTTCTTCCATCTTCCACATGTATGGACCTCCTCTGTATATGGTGTCTGAACGAGGGGTTCAATTTGTCTCTGAATTCTGGCGTGCACTCAGTTCCTGACTACAATTCATATTGGACTGGTCATCTGCTTACCACCTCTTACCAGAGAGTGAATCAAGTCTTTGGAACCTATCCTCATCATTTTGTTTCAGCTCATCAAGGCAACTGTTCCAACTTTCTTTCATGGGCAGAATTCTCGTACAACAATCTTGATTCTAGTTCTGCTTCAACTTCTCCCTTCTTTGGGGTTTATGGATGACATCCTTGCCCTCCTCTCCTCCTGCCTATCACCTTGAATGTTTTTGCTATGGATGCTCAGGTCCAAGAAATTTTCTGCATCAGTCTTTCCTCCAAGCATCCTCTCAGACCAATATACAGGCAGATAGAAAGCAAGACCTCCTCCTGTCTTCCATTCTGGAGATAAGGTGGGACTGTGACTGCAAAAATTCCTAGCCTCAAGTTGGGTCCCTGCTTCACAAGTCCTTTTGTGGGTCTCAAACAAATTAATCCAATCTGCTACAAACTACGTTCTCCTCCATCCATGTGAATCCCGAACTCTTTCCATGTTTCTCTGCTCAAGCACCTTGTCCTTAACAACTTCTTCCAAGGAACCATGAAATCCCCTCCTAAAGCGGACTCTAACGACATCTATGAGGTTCAGTATATTCTTGCAGAGAAGCATCACTGAGGGCGGAACTATTATATGGTGTACTGGAAGGGGTTCGGGCCCGAAGGTAGTTCGTTGGAGCCAATGAAAAATATCAATGCTCCTGATCTCATCCGCAGATTACACCCCCCGCAGACTCAGAAGAAAAGAAGGCTTATAGAAGCGGAAGGGTACTGTCCGGACCTTGGACGTGCTTGTATCTCTTCCCCCAGGTCTGCTCATTATTCACCTCTCTCTGCCCCTGCTCTGCTCCTGCTCGCTGTCATCAGCGAGCACTAAACCCTTTATTAGGTCACTTCCCACTCTTACACTTGCCAGTGTAGTGGGGTGTTTCCCTTAAAGTATTGTGTTCACGTTTTTGCTTTCTGCACCTTGACCTCTGCTTGTGACCATGACTATTTTCTGCCTGCCACCTGCCCTGACCGTCTGTGAGTGACCTGGTCACATTTGTCTGCCGCCAGCTCTGACCTTTCCGCCTGCCTGTTGACCACATCTTGCCTACTCTTCTTGAACCATAGATCGCATCTTCCGGCTGTCCACCGATGAGAGAGCTACGTTGGGGGTAGCGACCTGGGAGTCCCCCACAGTGAAATCTATCCCGCCTTGCAGCAGGCACTGGTGCATACTGGGGGGGCTCCTTAGACTCCGCTCCCTGGTGTGGTTCAATAAGTCATGTCTCGTGGTGACCAAGAGGATTCCTTTCTGTCACCCATTACAGTTACCAGTTGCATAAAGAGGATGTTTCCTTATCCTGACTTTAACCTATCATCCACTTATGTTTCGTATAGTTAATCCTAAGGTTGATTGGTCCTTTGGTTAGCTTCTTCACTGGGAATTTGTATATTTAGCCCGTTATGCTCTGAGCCTCTCCCTATGCTCTTTTTTTATTCTACCAAGAATACTTGAAAATGAGTGCTTGTCTTACTCCTCTGATGCTTCAGATTCCTGCCTAGAAAACTTGTGCTTATGGCATTCCTTCATGTCAGGTTTCTTTTATTTTACATCCATATGTTGTCCTGTCTTGTCCTTGTGAAAAGATACCTGTGAAATCTCTCAAGAGATTTTTTGGGAGAGAATCTATGAGGGGAAGTACTGTCATAAATAGTGCTTATTGGGTCGTACTCACTGCTCCATCACCATTCTTATGCCTTCTCTTGGTGGATGAGTTGCATTGCTAAGCAAGGATATACAGTCCTCATGCCACCAATATGTCCCTTGATCTTGCAGGCAAGGGCCTACAGAGCCATTTTCCAGTCCACTTCAGATCCTGCTCCTGTGGACTCTACCTCAAACCACCTTGTTCTGTTTCTTTTGTCCTGGTTTCATTAGACTCCACACACAAGTCTAGCCTATGCCATACCAGATGCAGCTTAAGAACCTACTTACTAAGTCAAGAGTTCATTATAAGTATCTGGATTTAATTGGCAGGAAACATATCTGATACATTACCCTTAAGCTAGTAGTGGAGCAATGACACTGAAAAGGTTTCTTTTTTTTGTATGGTATGACTAGGAACAATAGTTCATTTTAGCATGTTTAGTATATAGTACTTCTTTCAAAGTTACAAAAGCATAGATACTAATACAAACAAGCATGCATAAAGAATACATTCAAATCCTGAACAGACTATTTGGGTGAATGCCATTTCTAATATTCATTGAAAAGGAGGCATTGAACAGGCATGTGCTATAACTGTAAGTTAAGATAGGGGTTATGGGAAAACAGGACATATTCAGAAGATTTTATGAGTCACATCCTTTTAATTGCAAATCAGATCTCTCTTTATGAAAACGGTTAATATGATGTAACAAAATATACTTATCTGGAAAAGATTCTTTATACTCTTATTTTACTGGGAGCCCCAAGATGCAGAGATCTCTGGGGTTCTTCCATCCTGCTTTCCTAAATCATACAGTGAAGAGCATCAATTGTTATGGTCAGTTAACTACTAAATACTCTGTAAAATATTACAGGAGATATTAGTAACCCAAATAAGTCATTTTTAAGGGGGTAAGTTGAGTAACTCTGTATAAACTGAATCTTCAATATCAATTTTCAAGAGTTCAATTTTAATATTCAAAATGCCACTTCCCAAAAAAAATGGGCAGTGATATATAGAAAATGCCTTCAGTGATATCAAAAACCCTTCATTACAAGTGTTTGTACATAAATGTATAAAGTGCATCTAATTAGACCATATACATGTGAATACTCAGAAACAATTGCAATGTTTTAGCTCACCCTGATTCTTACCAAAAGTGCGTAAGGATGTTTTCCCTCTAATCATAGATCCCATTGGCTCAGCGGGTGAATCCCTAGGCTCATGGTTGGAAACGTTATTACAACCTTTGGTAATGCAAATACCAGGCTCCATTAGATATATGAAAAGCCTTGTCACTGTTACGTTGGGAAAATCATTTATCTGTGGTATCATGTGATGTCATGGGATTGTATCCCTCAATACCACTCAACAAGGCTATTTCAGTTTTGGAAAAATATTTAAGAAAGTACACTCATTATTCTGAACTTATTAACAAATTTATGGCTATTGGAGTACAATTTTTACTGGTTAACAATTATTTTTCATTTGACATCTGTTTCTATCTTCAGAAGTGCAGTGCTTTTATGGGGGCTTGATTCTTGCCCTCCCTTGCAAACATTTATGTGTCCCCGTGAGAGGAGAGATATCTTTTCACAGACATATGCCCTTTTTCCTCCCACATCAGGTGGTATTGGAGATATATCGATGACACCATGAGGCTCCCTTGGAATTTGTGAGGTTTATCAATTCTAATGATATGAATTTATCTTTTACTTTTGAATGTTTTGAATCTTCAGTACATTTTTTGGATGTGACTCTCATGGGAGGTTTGAGTCAAGGAGTTGTGGTTTTTCCTTATAAAAAAGCATAGTGAGAAGCACTATTTTACTTGTTTTCTCTTGTCATCCTCGCCACCTGGTGGGCAATATACCAGTGGGAGAGCTTATTAGAGTTAAGCAGAATTCCTCCAATTTTTGAGAAACACCAGGAGGAAACACCTTGCAGTTTACAACAGAGACAATATCCGATCAGGACTTTGGAAAGGGCACACATGGACCTCCTAGGTAGTAGTAGAAGGGACAAAAGCAATAGTCGGAATTTAATCACTTTTAGTGCTACATTCAGTCAACAATTGTGGCTATTATTAAAAAGAATCTACCACTTCTATCTGCACAGGAAAATACATGTAGTGTCATCAATAATAGTAGTAGATATGTTTCTAGAAAAGCCCCGTCTATTGGTTCGGTTCTCTCATGAAGTTTATTGGTTTATGTGGTTGTAGACCTCTGGTTGTTATCGTTGTGATCACAATCGTTTTATGTCCAGTGGTTTTATGCAAGCGTCCAAATGTTTTTCATCTACCTCTACAGGGGACACTTTTGAATTTTTTTTATATATTAATTGCAGTACATAATCAGTTATATGTATGATTACATGTTCTTTACAATATGGTGGGTGCACTTCCACCACTTTGAAATAAAGGATTCGCCAGCACCTTACTGATGCACGCAAATCAGGTGCTGTAGGTCTATCTATGGCTTCACCATTCAGCGGATTTAAAACATTTTTCATTTATAGGTATAGAGAAATTCTGCAGGCCATCATAGGAGGCTTTGTGGATATTTCATTTGAATACCAGAAGCCCAGCTGGTTTGAACAAATGACATGATATTATATTTCAATATTAATGTATGTTCTAAGTGTTGCAACTTTAGCAGTGTTTATTTTAGATAAGTAATGATTTTTCTTTTTATATTCTGTGTATTAAGATTTAATGTGTCATGTGATTGGTAACACTTTAAATGCATGGTGTTACCTTAATACACACCCTAAGATTAAGGGGCGAGCTCCTGAAACACGTTAGTGTTTATCACTGTGTGGAATGTTGCTATACACATTCTTTTAATTATGGATGAAAAAAAGCTATGAGCAAATTTATACTTTTTTTTAACTTTTACCTGTTATTGGCTGCTGGTTCATTGGATTGCGGATATACATGTGAATAGCCTAACTATCCCCTGTCACGAAATAACAAATATCAGGTATGCTGGATTTTATCATGACTGATTTTTTGTTCTGCAAAGAAATAAAAAGAACAGAAGGATTCGGCAGTCCCTTTTTCATCTTCCATTAAGCATGGACACTTAGGGCGACATGTCCCAACACGCCAACGTTGTTTTTTTGGCGTATGTGTCTCCCGATTTTGTAGTGTACTCCAAGTGTATGGTGGTTGTTGGCGCATTGTACGCCCTCTTTTGTTTGGCTGTATGCTCCTTTTTTTAGCTGTACATGTGCGCCACATTTGTATGGGGCTTACACTGTCGGCTGTTTTCTATGTGGGATTTTAGGCGCATCGAGGCATTTTGTCGTGCATAAGTGTGCGCCTTTTTTGCCGGCTGGTGGTGTCAGATTTGCATTGTCCGATTTTTCGTCATTCATGGACGACAAGTTCTGCGCAGTGATGTGTGCGAAAATGTGAGTAGATTACCTGGCACTGTGCAAATGCACCTCCTTTTTATTTATTGCTCCGGGGTTCATTGCAGAACGTCGTCCTGTACTTATTGCTGGCTGCTGGTTGAAGTTGTAGATAATGCTCCTACTGTGTGCGCTCTGATGTTGAATGTTGCTCCCAACTCTGCTCAAATGCCAAATGCACCTAATTTTCGAATGCGCCCCAAAAGCAATTATGACAAAAATTGGGAGGGAGCCAGAAAGGGCGCACAAGCATGCGCCCCAATCCATACATGCACCGCGAAGACAACATGCACTCCAAAACAAACCTTAACAAATGCGTAGAACTAACGAATGCGCTGAATTTTGAAGTATACAAGCCGGAACGCCCAAACAGCCGCCCCAAGCAACACACTCGCCGAAAAAGACGCAACGCCTAAAACATTCCGACAGACGCAAACACAACCACTTTAAAAAACAAGTGCAGAACAAATTAGGAAATACATTGCGAGTGTATGATACTTTATGCTGCATTCAAACTGGTGTATGATGATTTTTATGTGGCAGAAGTTGTATTTTTGGAGGCATAGTTTTAGTTTACAAATAAATTACTGCAGAATTTTTTTTTGTAGTGTGAACATAAAGTTTTTTTTTACACCATTCACCATTTATTCACCATTTATTTTTAACTTTTTTAAAAATCCCATTAAGTGATAACTATTGAACAATTTTTTTATGGTTGATAATGTATTAGCATACATGAATATGCTAACACCTTACTTTCTGTGTCAGCATGAAACAGGCTGCTTTCAGGGAAGCACACAGTGTGCCCTGACTGCAGGCTTGCTATTCAGACATCAGCCTGGGGACTCTAGGTCCCCAGGGCTGACTGTACAGACATTTCCCGGGCTCCATTGGCCACCGGGAGTCCTGATGACCCGATGGAGCACGGGAATTTCCTATGATTATGCTGTGGTCACTGATCGCAACAATCAAAGGGTTAAATGCCAGAGATCAGAGATTTCCTCTGCTCCCCGGCATATAAAAAGACTATTTTAGGAACAGAGCTGTTAACTACAGCTTTGTTCCTAGTGCAGTTGCGGTGCTGGGAGCTGCAAAAACCCCTCCGTCTGCAGATTAACAGCCTAAAGTTGGCTAAAGTCGGTGGTTAAGGATTTAAATTACATCTGTATTATGGTTATGTACTACTACACAAGCTCTGGACATATGTAGTGCGGTTTATGGAAGAAAACAGTCCTGTCTTATGCTGGACAATATCTTTAATACATTTTTATTACTCATGGAGGTCATTAAATAAATGATAACTTTTTCTTATCTGTTGTGGTGAAGGGGTTACATTATACTTGGTGACAATAAGCAATTAACTTCCACAGATTCCAGCTTTGCCCCTGCTGCCTTTGAAAGGAAGCTGAATGTGATCAGCATTTCACAGCTCCTTTTAAAGGGGTTGTCTCACTACAAGGATTGCTTTTTTATGTTGAAGATCTTGCAAAAACAAGTCACTTTGCAATATGTGTCCATTAACAGTTCTGAGATATCCCCTCTTGTATGGGCTGCATCAGCTCCTCAGGTCGCTATAGCTATAAACCTGTTTGATCTAACCTGATATGCTGTCAGCACTGGTTGCTATAACTACAGACCTGGCATCTACTGCAGCCTAGTAGAAGCCAGTAAACACGGCCCTGAATTCAAAGTGTAACCAAGAAAACAGGAATGAGGTAAGATGAATTAATGTAGTGAGACAACTCCTTTAAGATATTTCAATAAGTATTTAGTAAATGTTACTGCTACTGTAAATGTTATAATCATAATTATGGCCACCTTGTATTACTGTTCTCTTCTAGAAAGTGACAGTTCACATCCAGGAAAACTAGCAAGTAACAGGTTGTTTCTTTACATGTAGAAGATCACTGCTCCTTTATCCAAGATGATCCCTTGTACTGTTATGGTTATTTTTATCACGACAATTCTTCTTTTGAAATGGATCATGAAGAGTTTGTTCACACATACTATAATCTCTGTCAATAGATGACTCATTGGTTACTCAATCAACTTGCTACATCTGAAATAATCACCTGATGCTCATACAACCAGGAAATCATCCATGTTCCATTTTTCTGCCAAGTAACACTGAAAAACCTTTGTCCAATTATAAACAGTACATAAAGTTTATTAAGGACGAAAGTATAAAACAAATGATCTTGCACAGGTGCTGATACACATTATTTAACAATCACGTTTCCATAAAGATAAGTTACAACAAAGGCAAATCAAGAAAACAAACTGTGTCATTTGACTAAGATACAGTGATAATAAGTAGTATATAAACAGTCTTGTGAACACTTCTCAGATGCAAAACCATAGACAGTATTAGGTTAAGTTCACATCACGTTTGTAGTGTGTTTAGTATCAACGGAATAAGCCTTATGGTAAATAATATTATTGACAGTAACAAGCACAAGTAAAGATACACAACACACAACGTCCCTTTCCAGTAACCTATATAAATAGAAAACATCAAATGTCTTTTTCTCTTTAATAAGATAGCTGCGGAATAGTAATGGCTTCATGTTCTGGACTTTGTCTTTACTTGTTCATAATGAAGGATTTGAAGTATAGAGAACATAATTTAATCACATACTGAGATTCTATAAACAAGCTCTACAACACAACGACAGATCAAATAAATAGCTATTATCGTCTCAGTTTTCTCTACCTGGTGTTAATAGAGGGGAGATCCCACCTCACACACTGATGTCATGTTAATAGGATAGGATCTGTTCAGAATGGAGAGTAGCTTGTTACTCTCTATTTTGTTCTAAGGGAGTTTCAAGTAAAGCCAAACACACTCCTCGGCTGTACTTGGATCTTCAATAGATAAGAATGCAAGCTCAATTTACTCTCTGAACAGAGGCTTTTGGGGGCTCATTCCCAATATAAGTGCAGGTCCTAAAGGTGGGATGAGTCACCAATCAGTGTTGGACTGGGGTACCTGGTACCTGGAACCAACCAGTGGAGATTCTTGGGTTCCACCAGTGGAGTTAATTCTGCGGGCCCATCCTACAACTACTGTAAATGATTGCACATATTGCATATGATTCTTGCTTCTCTTCCTCTGCCTTTCTCCCTGAACACTCTTCCCCCATGGGTCAGTTCCAGCCTATATCCTATTGATATGCCATCAATGTGTGAGGAGGGAATACCCTTCTAATTGCATTACTTTTCCTTTGGCCTTTAGCCATAGTGGAGAACTGCTGTGAAGGACTTGCTATAACGATATATTATGTAATATGTTACCCACTGACTTCAACGGGCATTATGGATTACATGGTTACCATTGGATTTACTGAGAGACCTGAGGGTGCTTTCACACAGTGCTTTTTTGGGGTGCTGTTTTTCTTTTTCAGTAATGCACAGCAATTAATGCTATGCATTTCTGCAAAAAATAAATGCACCAAAGACACACTGGGGCAGATTTATCAATAGTGTCTAACTCTTAGACAACTTAAAGTTAGACTAGACAGCCTTACAATGCGCCACATTTATCATAGTGTTGATAAATCGAGGGTCTAGCCTAAGTTTGTACCATCTTTAAGTTGGCTTACTTTTACACCAGGCACATTTTTGGCGCATTTAAGCCCTTTTACGAGGACACCCTACCTTCATTCATCATTCATGAACTAAAAAGTAATTTACTTCATTGGCTTACATACACTCATGTAAAGTGAACCTGTCAAATAGATGATGCCACTCTTGCTGGGGACAGCACAAGCTAGCGACAGACCTGCTGTTTCCAGCACTGTGTCCCTTATTCTGTAAAATGCAGCAGTTTCATTGCATTTAATGCTCAAATCTGCAGCCAGAAAAGAGTCCGGTTTATTCATGAGTGGGTGTTAGCTTGCTCATGAAAAGTTATGGAATGTATATATTTGGTTCGGGAACTTAAGGGCTGATGTCTGAAGAGTGTCTAGGTGTAAGACTTTCTTTGTTGCCCATAACAACCAATCAGAGCTCCCCTTTCATCTCCTATAGTCCTCTGAATAAAAGAAAAGGGTGCTCTGCTTGGTTGCTATGGGCAACAAAGAAAGTCTTACACCTAGACAGTTTTCATACATGTCCCTTTAGTATTTACCATATCATTCTTAGCACTGCTTAGAAACATCATTCAATGTGTGAAAGGTAGTTTCCGTTTGACAAGTATTACATGAGTTGTCAATATAGTTTTAATATTGCATTTACACTGTGCAGTATTCTGTGTGGCCTATTGACATTCACTATTAGATTAATGAAAATAAAAGAAGATGTTATTAAAGCCATATATTTTCTACTAACTAACTGTGTTGATTAAACCTTGATCACAATTAACTGCTCTTTCTTTTAAGAGCCCCAAACAAAAGCTGTTGCACTACATTATACCCAGTGCAGTGCCTAAAATTGCGGAACATGACAATGGCATCCAGAAAACCAGAAACAGGAGAGAATCCTTACGCCTTGCACTAGACATTACATAGTATTGTCGTTTTGCCTGTTGTGTTTCTTAAGGGACTTTTCAGTTTAGAGAATTCATTCAGAGATTTCAAAGTTACAGGAGGAAGGTCCTCTGTTCAGGATTCTCATCTCTTGTTTAGAGTGGAGAGTAATTACAAAGAGTGTCTCACACTCTGGAGGACCTGTCCTGTTCTGCATTACAGAAACAATCTATTGATGTGTATTGGCATCGTGTAATGCTTAATTTCTCCTGTGATGGCGCTGCAGGAAAACTGAACACTTGCCCAAAGATAACTCCTCTTTACTTGGGGGGTCATACTGAGGGGGGCACATAGAATAAGCTTATTGTCAAGGCAGCCTTTTTAAAAGTAGGGATTGCTTAATGCAAAGAACCATTTAAAAGCTAACCGTTGGCAAGGTTCCATTAATGTAGTGAGTTTTTGCCAAATATCGGTCTTTGTCTTAATTTATTTAGTGTCTCTTTCATAATTCATCAGAACTCGGCCTCTCTTTATCACATTAACCCTATCCATGCCACCTCTGTGCCCTCAATGTCTTGCCTCTGTTCCATCCATTTCCACCTACCTTTTCTTGGATAAAATTGTTCAAAATCTGCTGGTGAATGCAAATGATAATTCAACAAGAGGTCACGAAGAGCGAGAGATCTCTGCCTTCTCACTGCTGTCTCACTTTGGGCTTCTCTCCTTCTTCAACACTATGAATTTGCAGCACATATACTAAAAGTGGAATGATGCAGAGATTCCTCAAAACTCTGGATCTTCAGCCAGGGCGAGTACATTTTTACAAGGTACAACAGAAATTTTGGAAAAAAAACTTGTCCTACTAAAACAGTCTATTTGTAGGTTAACGGTTTATAAAAATGAAAATTAAGATGTTTTATGTTTATGTGATCACGTGATCAATTTACTTATTTTCCCAGTTAAAAATAATTTGAAATTTCTTGCATTGATTCAAAACACTTAAAAAACTCTCACTCTCATGCTATAACTAATTTAACTTTTATAGGTCAAAGATCTTCCTCTACTGCAGCTTCTTGAAATGTAATGTAAAACCCTTCTATACTCTAATGCAATTCGAGTTTCATTCTTCTGACATGAAAAAATCTATGCTACCAAGTTAAGTGCAAGCAAAGCAATAAAGCACTGTAGAAATCTGGTGCTGGTGCAAAATTCTAAATCTACAGTTCAGTTGAATTCACAGTGTTATGTCTCATCCTACATCACAAGTAACCTGCCTGTGGCATTCTGTGAAATATCTGCAGCTCTCTGTTTTTCAGTCAGAGAGCTGCAGAAATGAATGGCTGCCACCTTTAATTCATACTTGTGCTAGTCGTGGTGCCATCGGATGTCTGCTCAGTTTCATCATCTTTAAACACCCGACTTAGTGCTTCATTGATGGAGCCACCAAATCTCTTCTTCCTGTGTCTGCCCACAAAGAAGTAGATGAAAGGGTTTGCACTGCTGTTGAATACAGTACAGTATGTGGTGGCAAAAAAGAAGGCCACAGCGGACATTGTATTTGTGAATGACTTAAAATAGAGCAAGGACCATAACAATCTGATAGGGGCTACCGAAATGAGGAAAACCAGAACTGTGATTATTATGGCGACATAGATCTTGGGTGGCCGGGATTTCTTTGATGTTGTTTTAATGATATAGATTAAAATAAAACTGGACAAAAGCATCAACGGTATGATGAAGACAAAAGTTAGAACTGTAGAGAATATCTGGATTGCGGTACACTCTTTTGTTGTGGCCATGAATGCCTGTGATGGGCAAATAAAGTTATCCAAAAGTGATAAGAGAGCACCAAGAAGCCAGATAATGCCACACGTAAAGGTTGATAAGCGTTTTGGCCGGTAACACTTATACCAGATTGGAAAAAGAACAGAAAGGCATCTTTCCACACTAATAGCTGTGAGGAAGATCATACCAGCATTGTATCCGAAATCATATATTACCTCTAATGCAAGCACAGTAATACCAGTTGGCATATGGCGGTTCAACATTTTATCAACCATCAATAGCAGGAGAACAGCAACAAAGAGAAGATAGATAAAGTCTGCAACGGCCAGGTTAAGGATATACACAGTGTATTTGGTCCTCTTTATGTTAAATGTAAGAATCCAGGCCACAATGGCATTTCCGATCATTCCAAGCAGGCAAAGTATAATTCCAAAACAAGCCACAACGGAGTATGTTACAACACCAGATCCATTTGACAAGTGAGTTCCATTTGATGAAAGGTTTCCAGATTCTGACATGATGGCTTTAATAAAGAAAAGCTTCGATTTTCTGGTTTGCCAGTGTTTTCACTCCTGTAACACAAAATGACAAGTACTGCATTAATACTCCATATCTGCTATATAATACATACAAGCCTTAGCATGTGTTTTGTCAGGTTGTAACCAAAATGGGATGAAAAGTTGGGAAAGAGGTCATATTAGAACGGCTGAATAGTGCCCCTCATTGCTGAGGCTCCTTTCAAAGTGGATGCATACACCTGCTTTCAACATAGCATGCTGATCCACATGGAATATCTTTACCATTGTGCCCAAGAGAAACAGTAACAGTTAACAGTATTAATTAGTGTCTTTTGTCTGAAAGATCAGATAACACACACTCATCTCATCTCAGGCTGCTGCCACTTCTGTGCTGGGACCTGGGTGATGACATCACTCTCTGCTATCAGATAAGACAAACAGCAGGGTTAGAACGAACAAACAGGTCAGTCACTAGAGAAACCAGAAAGCCTCAGAAGGTGATAAAATGTCTTCATTTAGTGTTCCCTATATGATGAAAGCTAATCATTGTAGCGAGACAACCCCTTTAAGGCTGCAGAAGGAAAATGTCTGTTTTTTAAATCAACCGAATTACAAAAATTTTAGTCAATACTACTGGTGTTACAGTAAAAACTAAACAACAAGATAGGGCTTAATTGTATTTGGCTGTGTATAATAATCCTAACAGGCAGCATGGGAATTGGAAAGCAGAAAATGCGCTCAATTACCTATTCACGTGAATAGTGAAACGCTGTACTAAAGTATATGAAAATGTTTGAAAATCAACACTGCATGATGCCTCAGCTCCAATCTGAAATCCAGTACAATGCATTATCCATATAATATGGATAATTTTGCTGTTCTCAGGTTCTAAACAGTGGATCCCTAATATATAGTTAGTCTATAGTTTTGTAATAGTAATGTTTGTGGTTTCAGTGACTCTCATCACTGGGGGTTGATGTAGCATCATTAGTTTCTTTACAAATGCAAATGCAGTTGTCTGACCTTTCTGGTACTCTTCAGCAGCATCAGACCCGTGTGCCTGGCGCTCACCAATAGAGTTGAATCTGGGGGCCCACTCTACAGCTTCCATACATAACTGCACATACTGCATATGACTCCTGCACTCTGCCTCTTGCTTTCTGCCTTTTATTTCACTATCTGCCTTTTGTTTTCTCCCTCTTTATGTCTGTCTTTCTCCCTCAACAGCAGCTTGAGGTCTACTATGCTCAGGCACCCATCAGGAGTTTGTTTTCTGCTCCCCCTGTGGGACAGTCCAAGCTTGTTCTTTAGTGTTCATTAATCTTTTCATCTTGTCCATTTAAGTGTAGAAAAAACCTTTATGACAATATTAGAAAAATATGCAAACATATGTTATATTGAAGACTTCTCTGAGTTATCGACCAACAGTAGTCTATAAACAAGCCTCCTCTGGCTCTATTTCAAATTTCTAAGTACACGATACTCCACACTCTTAATAAATTCTTTTCCTTTAATTAAATACTTGTCATATCTTTAGAAATAGAGTACTGGCACTGGACAAATACCGGTCGGTTTATCTGACCGGTATTTGTCCGGTTTGTGTGCCGTCCCCACGCCGCGGGGGTACGGCTTTTCTCTGCGATTAGCCCTTCACATTGATATGTTCATATTCCATCCGAAAACCGTACGGAAGAATGAACATGTTCAATGTTTTTCAGGCAGCTGGCGGTTTGAAAAACCACCAGGCAGAAAAACCGTGCAGTGGGGACTGCTGCAAGGATTTTCCATAGAAACCCGTTTTTATTTGGGCGCAAAACCGGTGGGGGGGGACATCCCCCTTTTGTTTTCCCATCTTCTAAATTCTGTTTCTCTGAGTTTTTTAGCAAGGAGAATTTTAGGGACCTCAGGGGAACACAAAAAGGGCACAGACAGGGGGTAAAGGGGCCCCCCTCCCCGTTTTTGGGGTCCCAAAAACCCCATTTTTCCCCCCCCGGGGGGGGCCTTTTTTGGGGGGGTACCCGACTCTTAAAAAAGGGTTTGGCCCAACCGAAGACGAACACTATACTGAATAGGGGAAACCCAAACACTGACAAACAATAAAAAAACACAAAAAGGGAACTCGGGCAAGAAAGGTTGTCAAAAAGGGGGAACGAAACAAATCGGAAGACTGAAAAAAACGAAGAAGAGCCAAGTCGGAAAACTGTCGGCGATCATTCAAAATCAAGGAAAGAATAGTCAAAGCCAAGCAATCGGGGTAACCAGAAACCCAAAGAAACGCAAGAAAAGGTATGGAAGGACCCAAGAAACAGGCACGGGGGAACAGAAAAGGGGAATCCTTAAAATAGGGCACCGGGTAAACCAGAGCAGAGGTGATTGGGTTAAAAAAACCAAAAAACCCGATAGGAAACAAAATGCAATCAAAAGAAAACATTTTTAACAAAAAAGGGTGCTGGAGGATTTTGGCCACGGCGTTGGCCTGTTTAAATTTTCCCACACAGTGAGGAGGACTCTTTCACCTGGTAATAAGAATCAAATTTATGTTAAAAAACCATGGCTTTCGTCCAACCGCCGTGGCCGGCGCCAAACCCAAGCTGGGGTTTTGTTGGGCATTTCATGACAGTACCCCCCTTTCGGGGGCCACCGGCCCCTCCACCCCCGGGACCTCAATTTTTCCCCTTTACCATGGGGTATATTTTGCGAGGGAACTGAAGAGGGCCTTTTTGGTCTGAGTTGCTTTTTTATTGATTGTTTTTAGTTGGGTTTTTTAGGTTTTGACTCTAGCCCGACTGTCCATCTTTTAACCGGGGATTCAATTTTAGTTTCAAAAACCTGTAAAAAGGAATACGGAGATGGAACCATTGTCACAGCAAAGTGGAGGCTCGGAAGGAGAGAACTTGGTTGTCTGTATTGGGGACACAAGATTGTTTTCACCCGGGGTGACACTCCTGGGGAAAAAGAATTTTTTCAGGTTCCTCAATTACTGGTACATTTTCTCGTTCGGGAAATAGTTGGCTCTGCCCCCAGGAGAGGTCTATGTGCAAACCAGGCTGGTGCAGAGGCAGTTTTTTCCACCATTCCCCTCAAAGCCACCTTGAAATGGAATTACATTCTGAAAATTTGGGGTACAATTTCGCACACCCCAAAGGGGTGCCGTCTTCGAATGAACCCCCCCATTTGTGGGGGTTCTCTAACCCAGTAAAAAACACGGGATTATGGGGGGAGCCAGGGCAACCCCCAAGAATATTCCCAGTGGTTTCTCCATGAAAAAAAAGGGAAATTTTTTCATATGCGAATCCCAACTTTAAAAAGTATCTTCAGTCGAAATTTTATTCTTCCCGGGTTGGGAGGAGAATCGACCTTGAAACTGAAAAGGGGAAAAACAATGGAACTTTTCCCAAACCCCCAAAGGCTTGAGCAACGCCATTTGTAAAACTACTGCGCACCGAGTCAATCATGACCCTAAGCAAAACTCTTGGAATGAAAACCAAGGTTACGGCAAAACAAACTTGTTATTAATTTAGGATTATTTAACATCCGATTTACCTTCCTGAAATTGCTCGGATTTGGTGTTTCCCGGAGATTTGGGGCCTAGTCGGGCAGTTTTCGGGAAATGGTGGGGTTTCCCCACAAAAAAGGGCCCAAAAGGGCTTTTCTCCAACCGGTGTCTCCTCCGGGTGGCGAATATGAAACCCCAACACCGGGGGTTTTCTCCAAAAGGGACTGAGAGGGGGAGGGAAAGAGAAAACTCTCCAAGAAGTTAGAAGGAGGTTTAAACAGGAAAAAAAAAAAGCCTGACCTTGGCTGAAGAAAAAAACCCCCTTTGTTTTTCCCCTCGTTCCCCTTAGTCTTCTGTCAATATTACAGCTAAAGCATGAATTCTTTAGGGTCTCGGGGGTTGGGGGGCTGACCATAGCATTTTTCAGATCAGACAGCCCTTTGCTGAAGAGGTTTTTAAGGGTTGGTCAGCCCCCCCGGTCAAACCCCATTGGCGGAACTGGGGAAACAGTGTCTTCCCGGTGACGGCCTTGCTGAATATTTAACGCTGGATTCTGCCCAGTAGCACGTTGGGATTATCATAAACAGCCTGAGCTAAAAAAAATTGTCCACTGATCTCCACTCAGGGGTTCGGGGGGTATAGCTAATCCCAAACCCTGAGGTGGGCCCTGGAGGAGATACACAACAATTGATTTTTCAGCTCGTGGAAAAATGTTAAGCGAAAAAATAGATGACAGGTTTCCGAAAATTGGGAATCGCAGGTTCCCAAAAAATGATCTTCAGTTTAGTTTTTCTGAGGGGTGCAGATCCACAAAAACAGGGGAGTTAGGGGCACAGATGGGTGGAAAAAATGGGTACCGGGGGGTTATGGCATCCAGACCTGGGAAATTTGATTCATAAACCCTGCCCTCCCCGAAATTGGGTCGTCAAATTTTCCAAAGGTCAGTGACCCCAAATCGGGGCTCATGTTGAACCGCCGGGGGGGTTAATGGAAAAAAGGGCCTGTTAAATGTTTGGGACCTTCGGGGCCCCGGAAACCAGACAGAGTGAGGCCCTGACATGGTCCCACCCACTGTCCCTGCCTTTTGGGGTACCCGACTCCCTTTAAAAAGGGCCCAAATGAGGGACCGGTCAGGGACACACGAAAAACACAACAAGTGAGCCCCTGACTGTTCCCACCCCCCCGTCCCGCCTTTTTGGGGGGACCCCCATCCTTTTAAAAAGGTCGGCCCCCCCAGAAGACGAAACTATACGAATATGGAAAAATAAGACACTACAAACAAAAAAAACAAAAAGGGGAAAGTCAGGCAAGCAGGTTGTCAAAAGCGGGGAAACGCAGTACAAAAAAGGGAAAATGAAAGAAACGTAAGACAGCCCAAGTCGGTAACGTCGGGGGATGCAGTTCAAAATCAGGAGGGGAAAAAATAGTCAGAAGCCCAAACAAAATCGGGAACCAGAAAATCCAAAAAGAACAGAAAACAAAAGTATAAAGGGAAAGGGCCCCAATATAACAGGGCACAGGGAACAGTTAAAGGGAATCCTTAATTTGGGGACCGTGAACCCCGGCAGGGTGATTGGTGGGAAAAAACACAAAAAACCGGGGTAGGGGGAAAAAAAAACTTTAATTAAAAAGGAAAAACAGTTTAACTAAAAGGGTGCTGGAGGATTTCTGGCCACGGGCGTTGGCCATGATTCAATTAACACACAGTGAAGGTAGGACTCAGTTCACACTGGTAACTAAGAATACAAAGTATTATGTTAAAAACCATGGCTTTCGTTGCAACCGCCGTGGCCGGCGACCAGAACTTGAAGCTGGGGGTCTGTCGGGCATTATCATGACAGAGAAGCTGGGCGATGAGCAGGATGCACAGTGAGCATACCACTGTTTTTTCTATTTTTGTAAAGTAAATTTTTTACTCTATGTCTAAAGATATGATATGTCTAAGTATTTAATTAAAGGAAAATCATTTATTAAGAGTGTGGTCTATCGTGTAATAAAAATCCTTGGCATTGTTTCCTAGTTCTGCCTCCAGAACCATCTCTGAGAATTACATTTCTTCAGTTTGACCATTTAAAGAGTATTCTGAATGCTGACACCAGAAAATCCTCTGTCAGAACTTGAGACTTCATGCGTTGATCTAGTTCAATACCATCCATATTGTAGCACTGTTATCTTTTCTCTGTCCTTTTTCTATTTTCAATGCTTCTAGTAGAGGTTTTCTTCATTTTCCCTACTGCTTCTCTCGCAGCTTACACCATTTATGATCAAGTTTATGAAGACCAAGGGAGACATGTACGGAACTAGGTGCATCGAAGTTAATTTTCGCATCTTTTTTTGTGTGTATATTGCACCTGAATGTATGAAAGTGTTTTTTGTGCATTCATAGATGGTGTCTAAAGTTCATTGCACCTCGCCTGTGTGTTTGGTGCATTACAGGCACATTAGTAATACGCCATGGATAAAGGCTATAGATAGGCTGTAAATAAAAGAAAAGTCATTAGAATAGCATGTCAGTGAATAAAGACTATGGTACTGATCTTGCTTGGTGAACCACAGGTCCCATCAAGACTTGTGGTGTGCTGGCTCTTGCTGTATGAAGAGTAAAGGGTGAGAGCAGCAAAAATAAATTTCAAATTTAATGTAGTAAAAATTGAAAATTAAAAAATCTGAACAACACAATCAGTGGGTTATTTAATGTAAAATTAGATTTAGATTCTGCTAATTTGAAATAAATTTTATAGGAGATATTTTTATATTTTGGGATATTATATATTTTTATATTAAATTTATATGATAAAATTTTTCATAAAATTAAAATAGTTTAATTTTATATAGTTTGGTAATTATTATAATTTTTTTTTTATTATTGTACTGATGTAAGTTGAGAAACATTGGACATTTTTTCCCCTAACAGCAAATCTAGCTCCACTTTGACTCCTCAAGCTCAGGCAGACCGCACTGAAATAGGTCTGCCTGTTCCAACAGTAATACTCCTAGTTTTGCTGACCCACATTCATATGTGTCTAATATTACAAGTGTGGAGTCTTATGAACAATGTGTCTAACACATTCATTAGGCGCATTAGACATTGTAGCCGGCTCACTTTTTATGCCAGAAAAGGGTGAAAAACCCGATCATACATGACTCTCCAAATGTTAATCTAAGTGACATTCTCATTAACTGCCTGTGTCTTCTGCCAAGTCTGCAAGATTCTTCAAGTTTACTTTGGATTCCTTTCTTTATAGTGTAATTAGATGTGATTCTTGTGTGTAGTGATATAATAACTGTAATTGTCATATGTGGATTTGATCCAGCCCATAATCACATTCAGATGTTAGAACCAGAGTTCCCTTTCTTACTACTGTTCTGGAACTAAAAGACAAGTAGACACTTGAAAAACGGACTATAAATGAGACACATATTTTACAAGTAAACACTGAACAATTGAAGTTATATTATACAGTTGAGACATAAGATCTCAGTATACTGTCTTAAAGCAATAAGCCCTTTACAGTAAATGTTCATCCACAATGACGCTTTAGTATTGCTTATATAAAGACATCCACATTTCCTTATATATTGGGCTCAATAATTAAACAGTATGCAGTAGGCTCTGATGCTCCCCGAAGAGTAAGCTTAAGGCATCCAGAATCTTATATTTTAACTGTATGGGAGAATTTACCAGTCCATTTATACAAATGTTCTAAATATAAAAGCGTAACATTTTGCTGCATGTCACATTTGTGCAAATATATGTGACTTTCTGCTGTTTTTGCTCTTCTCTTGTTACTTGTGAAATTCTGCTCTTCGTAAACACCCTAAGGCCTTGTTCACATGGCCTATTTGGCCGCGGATTTGAGCCGTACTGCGCGCCGGATTTGCGCTTCAGTAAGGCTCCAATCTGTCCCTGTCATTACGGTAATCCACAGTTCTCATAGAGAACTGTGGATTCCGTCGCTCCTCCCCGCTCATCGAATCCGCCGCGGGGGGAGAAAGTGACATGCACATTATTTACGGCGTGTACGCGCCGTAAATAATGCATTGTCTATGGGGCCGGGCCCCCCCCGCGCCCCCGCCCCCACCCCTTATTCAAGCCGTATTGCGGGCGGGATCCGTCCCGCAATTACGGCTTGAATAAGCCGTGTGAACACGGCCTAAGGCCATGTCTACACTGCAGTGGACATAAAAAAAAGTCCGTATTTTGGCGCGTTTTTCGGATGTATAAATTAAGCCATTGGATGTAAACTACACCTTACAGGTGGGGCTAACATGTTAAGTAGTCACTTCCTTTTATCCTGTAAACCATTTTTAAGCACATTGTCCTTTGTGTGCTGCTGCTACTGCTTTATTAAATTTTGCACCAGATTCTTGCACCAAAATCCACAAAAACCCACATTATCTTTGCATACAGCAAGATAACTGTATTAGCGTCAAAATCTGTAAAGAAAAGGATTTTAGCGGCAAAATCCAAAAAAAACGCATTATTGCGCCAAATTCCGTAAAAAGCCTATTTTTAGTGTCAAAGCGAGATACTCACTATTTATTTAGCACCAAAATTATTTAATCGTAAAACGATTTTTAGAGGCAACCAAAATATACCGAAATAAAAAAAAAAACGTATTCTGGCGCCAACATCCGATAAAAAAACGTATTTTTGGCAGTCAGAAAGAGATAACTTTATTAGTGCCAAAATATGTTAAGAAAAGGATTTTAGCACCAAAATCTATAAAAAAACGGATTCTGGTGCCAAAAATCCGTAAACAAACGTATTTTTGGGTCAGAAGCGAGATAACTTTATTAGCGCCAAAATATGTTAAGAAAAGGATTTTAGCACCTAAAATTCGCGCCAAAATTAAACAGATTTTCTTGACAGCCAAAAAATCCATAAAAAACTTATTTTTAGCGAAAAATATATGAATTGCGCAAAAATCGTTAGCGGCCAAAGCATGATCATTTTATTACAAAAGGTACAAAAAAGGACACATCAGACACTTGTATGCAGATTTGATCAGGTATAACCTTTTATTACACCCACTAAAGGTGGGACTTGGGTTTGCTGGGAGGGTTTTCATTGAAAAATCGCAGCAAAAAACGCCGCGAAAAACGCGCCAAAGACGTCTGGCTCTTTACATAGACTCCTGTAGTAAATTTTCTGCCCTGCTCTGGCGTTTTTTAGAGCATGTTGCAAAATACAACCAGTAAAAAAAACTAGCAGAAAAAAGAAGCTCAGTGTAGACAGCAGGAGGTTTTACAATAGAAATCTATGGGAGATGATTACAGCCGTTTTTCCAGCGGTTTTAGAAAACGAAAAACGCTGAAAAAACTGACGTTTTTCTGTGCAGTGTAGACATAGCCTAATATGTCTTTGCAGGGGATTTTAAACTTTGTGTCAGAAAAAAATTAGCCCCAAATGCTATAAAGATATATAAAAAGAATGTATCAGCAAAAATGTCAATCAAGTGGAGATTCACATTAAGGGCGCGTTCACACGGCATAGGACAAATGCCGGCCGGTTTGCCGGCTGGTATTTGTCCTGTTTTGCGCCTGTCCCCATGGCCGCGAGGGGGGGGGCGGCTTTTCTCCGTGATGAGCGGAGAAGAGTCCTCCTCCCTCCCATTGAGAAGCACAGATTCTGTCCGAAAACCGGACAGAAGATGGTGCTTCTACAATGTTTTGCGGCCGGACCGTGGGCGGCAAAACCGCCGGGCGGAAAACCCGTGCAGTGGGGACTGCTGCACGGGTTTTCCATAGAGCACAATTGTGCTCATTTTCGGCCGGTTTTTCAGACCGCCTGAAAAACCGGCCGAAAACCTGTGCCGTGGGGACATGCCCTAAGTCTTCTTAGTAGTAATGTTTACAGAATATAATTTCTTACCTATTCTGTATCCTGAAATGTGTCCAGAGTTATTAGACTTTGGTAAAACTCATGAAAGATGCCAAGAGGCTAAAAATAAAACAAAACCACAAATGAAATCACACTAGATGTTACTTAATATATCATGAGAAACCTTATTCATATGTTTTGTGCTTTTTTACCAATCATATGTTTGCAAAACAGGATTTATTTGACATTACCTGCATTAAAACATCTTCACACATATGGTAACTGTGCATTGTCAGTGTTATTCTGATTTCACATTGACATTGACTGTTTGCAGTACTGATACACAGTAGGGCGGACTTACTGTGGCAATTGCTCCAAAATCTAGATGCAGGTTGCCAAAATACTGGCATATTAGCTACAGGAAAAGACAGACAGTAAGCCCTGGTGCTAGGCCACCAAAGCTATCCCTGCCTAAGTGGTCGGCGACAACTGGGTGACCTTCCCTTCGCAGGTTAAGTGGCACACAGATCAAGACAAGACAGACAAACACAATAGAGAATTGTCAGGCGAAATACAGGTCAAACATGAGATAGCACAAAGACAGTAGGTAAAAAATGGTGGTCAAAAGGACAGTCAGAGATCAGTGAACCAGACAACACAAGAGAATCTAAAATGCCAGATCAAGTCAAAAGGAGAGTATTACAAGCAAAGTCCTAGAAGTGATCATAAATGAGATGTCAGAGTCCCGATCCAGGGCATGATTTTACCCGGCCTTCTGACATCCAGATCAAACAGAATCCAGACTGGCAGGGAAGGAAGATGAATGGTAAAGGCAACTGTCAATTACCACTCAGCTTAACCATTTGTAGACCAGCACTAGGACAGAAGTGGCCTGATAGGTGAGGTGGAAACCTGTCAATCACCACATAGCAAGGGCTAGGATCATGCAGAGCTCAGACTGACACTAAGAAAACATTTATTTCAGGCACAGTCCCTGCCCAAAAGTATAGTTTCTGCCATCTTTTACAGGCAGAGGACTGCGCTGAGGCCTGAACAGACACGTTCATGACACATAGGGGGACATGTATGAAAACTGTCTTGGTCTAAGACTTTTCTTGTTGCCCATAGCAACCAATCAGGATTCCCCTTTCATTTCTTCAGAGCACTATATGGAATGAAAGGGGAGCTGTGATTGGTTGCTATGGGCAACAAGAAAAGTCTTAGACCAAGACAGTTTTCATACATGTCCTCCATAATGTATTTTAGACAGTTTATAGACATTTCTACACTAAAAGAGGGTGGTTTTGAAGTTAAGCTTAGCATGTGAGACTATGTGCTAGAAAATGGGCCAAAATTTTGCCGCAATTAGTGGGTTAAACTAACCGAGCAAACAGAAAGTGTAAACTTAGGCTAGACACTCTAAACATGTGCCAGATGTATTAACACAATAGTAAATGTTGCACATTTTTAGACT
Source organism: Phyllomedusa bahiana (assembly GCA_025379985.1). Classification (NCBI taxonomy): domain Eukaryota; kingdom Metazoa; phylum Chordata; class Amphibia; order Anura; family Hylidae; genus Phyllomedusa; species Phyllomedusa bahiana. The sequence goes on from JAODAL010003045.1 coordinate 124,011, forward strand.
ATCTTGTCTAAGTTTAAATCTGCCCCAATGGGTTTAAATGTTTTGTTTTAAGAGTTCATTCATGTGTAATGAAACTGTCTCTGTTTCTCATGTGATTGACAATGATGCAATCAGTTTTATCATAACAGATCTCCAACTGAAAGAAAACTACCAAACATTCTGGAAATATTTATCTGGGTAAATATGAAAACTTTATCAATTGATAACATTCTTCCTTCCGTTTACCCCAAAACCCCTGTGATGTAATACTTGCCTTGTATGCCACAGCAACCTGGAACATGAATTTCTTATTTTACTTTACTTTATTTACTTAATAATTTTTGGAAAAAGGGACAGGGCTTTTAATTTAATATTCATGCAATTTGAATGTTAACTTAAATCTGTTGCTAAGCTCTCGCTATTGTAGCTGTATACATTATGTCTTAGTGACAGGTTCAAAGATCATAGTCATATAAATTTACAGTGCTTCCTCATTTTAGTAAAAATATGGGGAAAGTGCAAACTCTGTGACACCTTCAGGTCCCTTTGAACTAGATTACTATGACTGACAAGTTTTTTCAAAAAGCAGGCATCCTACTTTATTAATATTGTACTGTATAGTATTGATACTACTACTGTAGTAGTTCTAGTCTGATAATTCTAATAAAAAGGGTTGTCCGGTTCATATAAAAATTAAATAATAATCTACTGGTGGCCAATGTAATAAAAAAAGAAAACTATACTCACCTTCCTCTGCTCCTCCGTTCTAGCACAGCATTCCCCAGTCTTCTGTTTACCTGCTGTTCTCTCCTGAATGGGATATCACCTATGCAGCTCCTGATTGGCTGCAGCAGTCACATGCCTCTGCATACCTCACCATTTAGAGCTGTTCATTTCCTAATGGTGATGTCAGGGAGTGGCATGTGACAGCGCAGCAACAGCCTACATCCCCTAACAGCCCTCCTCCGCCTTCCAAGTCAATACTTTTTTAATTTTTCGCACCCTACATAGACATAAGAGGGCTTTTATTTTGCGGGACAAGATGTTACTTTCTGAAAGTGTATACACATTATAATAGAATATACTGGGAAACCCGCAAAAAAAATTCTAAGTGGGTCAAATGTGGAGAAAAAACGAACTCACCCGCATGTTTTGGATCCTCTTTCTTTTATGCGGTTCAATCTTCGTAAAAATGATGCGTTATCCTTTATTAAATACAGGTGATCTGGCATTCTGGAAATACCAAACATGTAATGGTTTCTAGAGATGGCGAATTTCGCAAAAGTCCGGTCGCTCTACTTCGCCGAAATTTCCCCGACAAAAATAACTTCGGTCCGAATTACTTTCGGGACGGAATCACGTTAAAAAACAGCTATTTCCAGGCTGCACTGAGCCCTGTCAGGGTGCTGTAGAATGGTGTGCCGTGCTTAAAATCAGAGGAGCTTGGTTGGTCTTCAAACAATGTTGTGTTTTAGTATACACGACACAAGACTGCCACCGCTCTAAAATCGCTTCACTATAAATTCCCCGGGACTTAAGAGGGCAAAACTGACCAAAAAATGAAGGGGGAATGTAGCCTGATAAAGTCATGGCAGCGACAGTAGGAAAAAACACAAGCTGAGAGGCTCAGTGGCAACTCAGTGACAGATGGTTGGAGGTGACGGCGCAGCCACAGCAGCATGAGGTCAGACAGTGGCACAATGAAATTCTGCAGGTGGCGAAAACAGGAGTAGGCTAAGAGTGGCACAATGACAAGAGTGGAGGTACGCGCAGCAGCATGAAGTAAGAGAGTGGGCACAATGACATTTCTGGAGGTGCAAAAACATAGTACGGCCACAGAGTGGGGCACAATGACTGAGAGTGAGGTACGTGGCAGCAGCATGAGGTCAGAGAGTTGCATCAATGACATCTGGAGGTGCAAAAACAGTAAGTAGGCCAAGGAAGTGGCTATGACAGAGAGTGGAGTGACGGCGCAGAAAGCATGAGGTCAAGAGTGGCACAATGTCACAGTATGGAGCACCGCATCCGCCACAGCACACAATGAGGTCAGCAGTTGGCACAATGACTTCGAGTGGCTAAACAGTATAGCCACAGAGTGGCACAATACAGAGAGTGGATGTACACAGCAGCAGCAGCATAGGTCAGACAGTGGGCACAATGACATTCTGGAGGTGCAAAAACTGGGAGTAGCCCACAGATGTGGGCCCAATGACACAGTGTGGAGTAAAGGCAGCAGCATCATGAGGTCAACATGGCACAATGACGTTCTGAGTGGCAAAACAGAAGGCCACAGAGTGGCACAATGACAGAGAGTGAGGTCACAGCAGCACAGCAGCATGAGTCAGACAAGTGCACAAAAGACATTCTTGGAGGTGGCAAAACAGTAGTAGGCCACAAGTGGCACAATGGACAGAGAGTGGATGTGGAGGTGGGACGGCGGCAGGAGCAAACACAGAGGTCAGAGAGTGGCACAATGACACAGTGTGATGTCACGGCAACAACACAGCAGCAATCAGCATGAAGGTCATAAAGTGGCACAATGACAGAAGTCTGGAGTGGGTGGCAATATTACCAGTCCCCTGGTAAGAGATCGGTTGGTGCAGATGGAGAAACTATTCAGCAGAATGTTGTGGCATCAGGCGGGTGGTTGCATCAGAATAAGTGGCTGAGCAGTAGTTGAACCCAACTCATTTAGTCACAGTTTGTGAGGCGTCAATGGCTGATGTAGCTGAAGCCTAAGGCTTGGTGGTGTGGAGAAAAAAATTAATCCCAGGCCGATCCACGCCTGTATTCATCTTGACAAAGGTCATCGTTCCACAATTTCCCCTGCGGACAAGTGGGTTCTCCTTGGGGTAAACGATGCCCCCCCGCACTGAACACCCCTCTGATGCCACACTACGGGCAGGGCAGGAAAGCTTCCCCACTGCAAACCGGCAATTGGGGCCAAACATCCATTTGGCGCCCGTCGCCCAAACGATCTTTAACTGGCCTGGCAGAGTGCTGCCAAGTAGGCCACCACCTTTTGGTTCGGGGTCTCCCAGTCCTGCGCTGCTGGCGATGCCCTCCTCACTAGGGGGTGAAGGAACTGCTCATCAGTGACTCAGCTTAGGTTGGCTGAGGGAGCTGGTATGCTCCTAACCTCCAACCCCTTCCCCCCAGCACCGCGGCAGATATGAGCACTAAGCCCCCCCCCGGGTAAACCCTGTCAGGAGGGACATCCGACAAGGCGGGGCCCAACGACTAAAGGATTTCCTATGTTTTAGTTTGTCCTCCCCTAATGCGGAAAAAAGGTCCCTTTTGGGCCCCGGAGCGAGGGTAAATAGGGGGAAGCCAGGTCATCCCTCCTGGTGCGCTATTTGGCGCCTACCAGGAATCAGCATCTGCGGGCCACGCACAAGGACCCCAGGGGCCCCTTCCCCTCCCACTGTATACTCCAGGGGTGCTTGCGGGTCATCTGCCCGTCTTCCTCATCCCATGTACCTCCTCCCGCTGCTCCCTCCCCCCTCTCTTTTTTCCTGGGTAGAAAATCCACTCATTTTACCAAAATGCTTCTGCTCCAAAGTCCTCCCCCTCCTCCTCCATTCAGTCCCCCCGGATCATGTGGCCGCGAAATGTAGTCGCCCACGTCTCCCTCCCCTCCCCAAAAGATTTTTCCACGTTCCAGGACATAAGTAGTGGAATGACGTTATTTATCCCCAAAACCTGGGGACTGACAAAAAACTGGCCTCCTCATGGGCTCAAAAACGGCAGGGTCACGCATGAGCTGCCCCTGGCTGACATCAAAGTTACACGGGGATACCCTGTCCGCCTGGACATCAAAAAATCGTTATGGCCTTTTTTTCGTTCATAATTTGGGTCCAACATGTGCAGGGGAATTTCAACAGGGGTGGAAACACGCATATAGAGTGTGTTGGGGGGGGCCCGTTCTGCCGCTGAAAACTCGGGGGGGGTGTTCCCTGGTTTTGTAGGAATGGATGAAGTGCTTGCACATTTCCTGGCCATTTTCAGAATCTTTAATGATGGGGGAAAAGATTCAGGACCTTTTCAAAACCAGTTTGACACGTGCGCCTGCAGGGCCAGGGGACCACCCCCCCTCGGTTGAAGGCGGGACCCTTTTCCCCCCCCCCTTGCCCGTCCCCATGGTTCCGTTTTGGGTTTGGGCGGGGGAAAAAGCACACATCATTTCTTGCGCTGAACGGAGCAGTTCATCCCCTGTGTGACTTGTTCGCTAGGCAAGCCAGGTGTAAACTGCGGACCCGCAGTGCCCACACAGTGGTATGATGGAGCAGTACTTGGGGAGGTGAGATGGTGGTGGTGGTGGGGGAGGAGGAGGCGGACATTGGCGCAGGAGCCGATTTTGAAAACATGGAGGAGAAAGGGGCGTCCCCGTCCAAGTTTTTGGGTGTCCCTGGGGGGGAAGCACATTCCCCCCGTGGGCCGTAAGGGGAATACCGTAGTTACATCCACCTCCGGCTGCCATGCACCTTGGAACAAACCAAATAAGCTAAAGGGATGGCCCACCTTCTGTTACATATTTATAAAGTGCGGGTACTGCCTTTTTGGAAAAAAATTACGGCTTGGGAACCCCCTCCACTGGCTCGGCACAAGCCATTAGTTCTCTGAACGGTGCGAGTCCACCTTTTTGGAAAAGGGAGGGACTGCAAAAACCAACAACTTGGACAGGAGCCGGCAGCTTCTGCACCTTAGGGGTTTGGGAAAGCATATTTTTGCCCTTTTTGCAATCGCCTCGCTAAAAGTGTGGCACATGAGTAGCGAGGACGGGGAGCATCGGGACCGGGGAATGATGTCAAAGAGAAACAGCCCCCTTCTGCAGAGGTGGTGGAGCCTTGAGGCTGCAATGGCAGCGTCCCAAAGGGGCGCTGCTGCTGCTCTGTTGCTGGGGCGGCAGGATGGCCACCACATCTGAGCCACGTTTCCCCAAGGCCACCGGGGGTGACGCTCCCATGTGTTGAGCGGGCCGTGGGCCAAAATTAGTCCCTGGCCACGCTTCCCTTTCGCTACAGATTCTACATATCCCCATATTCGGCCCCCCCGGGTGTCTTGCAAAGAACTGCCACACCGCCGAGTATGGATTTTACCGCCAAACCGCTCCGCATGAGTGCTACTGCTGCCGTGCCTGCTGAGCCCCCTTTCCGCTACTTTCTTGGACCGCAAGGGGTTTTTTACCCCGTGGCCGTTGGCTCCCAACCCACACGCTGCTATCCTGTGGCCACGGCCACAAACCCCCTTGCTGGCTGCGCCGCTCCTGACGCGCAAAATGTGCCCTCTTTCCTGACGTGATGAAACCCCCGCCTCAACCCCCGGGCCCCAAGTCGGGGGCTACATCTATCTTTTTTTGTTTTCATGTACTTTTCTGTCCTCATCACCCGGGTTTTGGGATGCAGAGGGTAACCCCCCCAAACATGACCCCCCCATGCCACTCTCCACATCTATACTTTGCCCCCTACTGAAGAAGCGGGGGTATTTGGGCCCCTTTCTTCGCTGCCAAATAGTGTGACTGCCCTCCTCAAATTTTTCATCCTCGTATATGTGGCGCTGCCCCCCGACCAATAGTAGTCTTGGTGGGGAACCGGAAAAGGGGGCAAGGCGGGTTGAGGACAGGTGAGGCCGCTGATCCGTCCCGGGCCATGAACTAAGGGTTGTGTCTGCTTCCCACCGACATTGGCTGGGGTTTTCGATGTATCTGGGAGGAAGTGGATGACCTAGTCAACCCAAAAATCAAGAACCCTTGGGGTTGCTAGTCAGAACGGCCGCAATTGACAGCGGCATTTAGGGCTTCACGAGTGCCCCCTGTGGGGTTTCCCCCTTGCTGTGCTGCGACGGGCCCTGGAAGTTTGTGCCTTTGCTACTCGCGGGGAAAAGAGCCGCCACCTCTCTGTCTGAATATGTTTGTTCTAAAATGACAGACACTGTTTGATGAAATATCTGTATACGATAATAACCCCCTGTAATAAATAACCCCTTTGGGATATAAATTGCGCTCACAAAGAGCGGGGAAAAAAACTGACTTGTATGTGCCTTTTTAAAAACTTGTGTTTTTATAAATATAAAAGCACAAACGGTTTAAATTAACCTTGGATATAAATTATGCTACAAAATTTTCTTTCTGTGGGGGTTTTGAAAAATAATTCTTTTATGGAAAAACTGCAGAAAAATCTTATTTAACCCTTGGAGTAATTGCGCAAAAAATTTTAGCAACCCAAAAACTGTTCTTTTGTGCGTTTTAAAATGGCGTGTTTTTTACGCTACACAAAAAAGAGGAAAAACTTGTATTTAACCTTGTTGTGAATTTGCTCGGAAAAAAAGTTTTTTTGTCGGTGAAAAACGTTTTTTTTTTGTCCCCCACAGCAGCAAAACAACGCTTAATTAACCCCTGGATGTAAATTGCGCAAAAAAATTTTGAGCAGCCAAAAATGAAGTGGTATTTGTTTGAAAAAACGCTGTTTTTTTTTAAAATGAATTTCAACAGGAAAAGGCTTAGAAAACCCCTTGGATTTTCAATGTGTTTGGTGAGGTGGGTTAAAAGTTTTGGGGGTGAAAAAAGACACCCTGGAAAACCCCCAACCCCAATACCCCACAAAATCAAAATAGAACGTTAATAAAGCAGTCTCTGAGAAAAGATGAGACCCCCCCCAAAAAAAATCGCTGTTAAAAATGAGTTTTTGTATCAGCTATCACAAGCAGCCGCGGCAGCACCTTCCCCCTCAGTAAGTGAGAGCGGTATTCTCCGCGTTGGCCCCCGGCTTATTTTTAAATGCGGTGCGTCACAGAATCCATGGTCTTGACTGGCTTCATCTCTGAACATTCATGCAGGCTTGCCCTTCTTCCCCCCGAGTTCTTTTCCCCAGTAACGCCATTGCTCGCAGCCCCCTTTTATCAATCAAAAGCACACTTTGTTCACCCGAAGTACCCCAAAAATTCGACTTCGTTTGAACCGAAGTTTTCCGAAATTTTAACGAATTCCATTTGTTAGAATCATTTGCCCTTTTATACAGGATTTTTCCAAAATTTTCTATTTTAAATTTCCTGGGCCATGCCATTTACCCTAAATTTTTTTTTTCTAAAAACCTACGGTGCGTGATGGTATGTTTTTGCAGGGTGAAGTGACTTTTTTTTTGCTAAGCATGCAATTTTTTTTTAAATTTATTCCCAATTTTTGGGGGGTGAAATTACTAGTGTTTAGCGATTAAATCGACAAAATTGACATTGGAGGGTTTTTTTTTTGTTGATCGGAATTTTTGATCACGCGATAATTTTTGGGGAAAATTGCCAAAAATCTTTAATATCGCGCCCTTTTTGGCGTTCCTGTATTTTTCGGCCGCAAAACCTTAGAAATAGAGCAGGTGAGTGGGTGTGCGAGTCCCTGACTGGGATGTGTATGGTTGTGATGGTGGAAAAAACACATGCTCGTTTTAATAAAACAGCCCTTCTGTTCAGCATCAGTGTGTGTTGTGTTCAAAGAGAGGATGTGTGTAGGTCTCTTCAAAACAGTCGCGAAAAAGTTCTCTTTGTTCACACGATAAAATTGCTTTTACTGTGAAATTAGAACATAGGTAGATTAGGAATTTCAGTTTTTAGTTATTTGGTGAGAAAATTTTAAAAAAGAAATTTGCGCTGTACGGCCGTGGGGGGAGGGGGGGGGGGGGGGTTTGCGGGGCGAAAAACCCGAGAGACAGGCTGGCAGGCTTTTTAAAGGAGGTGGATATTGTGCAACCCCGACTTGTTTGACCCTGTATTGAAATGGCTTTTTATTAACAGTTTTTGGCCAGTTTTTTGTGAAATATTAGCTTGTATTTTGTGCAGTCTGTACTTATATTAGAATACAGATCTTTTCTAGTAACTGCAGGTGTACTTGATAGGTGCAAAAATCACCTATTATTATCTGTACACAATTTAATTAGTTTTTTTTTCCACTTTGGCGCAGCTCAGTTTTGTTCTTGAACGGATATTACCATACAGAAATGTGCTAGTAATTGGAGTTGTATTTCATAGGTGCAAAAACCCCCTATTATTATCAGTACACAATTTAATTACATGTTTTTCACTTTGGCGCAGCTCAGATTTGTTCAAAGATCCACTTTGTACTTACAAGAGGATACAGAACTTTTCTAGTCACCGCAGGTGTATTTCATAGGTGCAAAAACCACCTATTATTATCAGTACACAATTTAATTACGTGTTTTTCACTTTGGCGCAGCCCAGTTTTGTTGAAAAACCCATCTTGTACTTATATTACCATACAGAAATTTGCTAGTAATTGGTGTTGTATTTCATAGGTGCAAAAACCACCTTTTATTATCCGTACACAACTTAATTACGTGTTTTTCACTTTGGCGCAGCTTAAAATATAACTTTTATTCTATTTACTAAAAATTTCTAAATTATACTCTACTCCATAAATTCCTATTTACCTACAGTTATACTCCTCTAGAAAGGTTAAATAGGTTACAGTTTTAGACTAGAAGCCCCACCACTAATTACCTAGATGAAAGGACGGAGTAGTCGCCCCAAAAAGGGGCGGCCCAGTAATAGTCCAGGAACATCCCCTAATCTGATCCTTAAATAGGAAAAAAATGATATTTGCACACTTAAATTATTCTATCTACCTAGAGGAGTGTACAGTAAAAAATTAAAAGCAAGATATATTTAAATATCATGACACCTTTGTTATTCTTAAATCCACAATACATAGGATGACAAAAAAGGCTAGCTTAAAAATTATAAAACAATGTTGCTTATTATTGCTTATATTGAAACGAATGCAAAAAACTATGGTCAACACAAATAAACAGTATCTATATACAGGTTCAATAAAGCGGATAGAAGCAAGTTTGAATCTCGTCTCTCCTGTTTTAGACAAATTCACCAACACCCGGTCACAAATAAGGCACACTTAATAATTATTTGGTATTATTTTTGTTGGAGCCGATAAACAAAGTCTGCACAATCACCAAAAGACCCAATTTATCCCTAGATATCAGGACTATGTAAAACACAGAGAAAGGCAAAGCAGGCTTGATACTTATCTCCTCCCGCTATTCTTAAACGCTGAAAAACTCCTTTCTGATCGCACATTTTCCAAATCTATGCATTCGCATATTTAATCCCAGAACAGCAGAAGCAAAGCAGGCTTAATACTTATCTCTCCCGCTTTTTCTTAATAAAGCTGATCCACATCCTATGCGTGGGGCCACATTTTCCAAAATCCTATGCATGGGCCATATTAAATCCGACGCGTTTCCTATGATAACCACGGAGACTAACATCTTGTTTTAAGATGGGAAAGACATCACCCAAGATGCTTTATAACAAGGTGATCCCAAGAGGCAATACCTCAGAATGAGGAGAACTGCTCCCAAATCGAAGGCTACTATAGACAATCAAGGGAGCTGAAAAATAGGTTTTTGAAGAGGGGCTATCCGATACAGGTCCTACCGTCTGCTTTTAATCATGCGGTGATATGTAATAGTTCAATTCTACGGTACCTAGAAAGAAGGATTCGGATTATTTTAAGTATTAAAATTCAGTACTAATTGGGACATTATTGATGGCATGTCAAACCCTGTTGTTAAAATTTTGAATAGCGACACTGGAAAGTTTTGCAGTGTGATCGGATCTTAAGGAATTGTATGTGAAACGGTCCCCTTTTTACATATAGGAGGGGTCGGGTCCAAATCAGAGACCAGGATTGTGCTTAGTCATTATGTCCTCCAAGGAAAGAGACTGTTGGTTAAATCGCAAGCCTGTAGGGATGTTTTAGATGCGGTAAATGTTACCTATTGTCCCCCGTGCAAAAGGAAAAAAGTTTGTGGCCTGTGACTGAAAAGAATATTGATTCGAGATTTTTTTGGATTGTGATTCTGAGGGGGTGATTTTATATGTCACCTGTGTATGAGGTTCTACATATTTGGTTAAAACTATAAGAACTTTAAAAAGGAGATTTGGAGAACATCTGGGGGACATAAGGAACCCACAGAGACACCTCTGGCGAAACATATATGGCTTAAGCATGATGGTATCTCTTCGGGTTTGAAATTTATGACGATTGAAAAAATCAGACAAACTTCGAGGAGAGGCGATCAGGATAAGAAACTTTTGAAAAAGGAAACAGAATGGATATTCAGACTAGAAACAGTACAGCCTAAAGGTCTCAATGAAACTATCTATTTTGGATGTTTTCTGTGATTTTTTTTTTTTTTTGCCTGGCTTCTTTCTCCCTCTCTTCATCATAATTTATTTTGGTATCATCTCGTTGAATATCTGTATTTAGGTGTTTGGTTATGTGAAATTCCCTCTAGGGTGAATTGGAACGTGATAGGTTCTACCCGATCTATATAGGTTTATCTTTTTTAGGTTATTTCATCTTAGAGATGTTTATCTAGATATTCTTGGTACTGCTATTCTTTGCTTTCCCTTCTGTATTTTATAGGGGGAATAATTTAGTAAGCTATCAAAAGCTCTTTTTTTTTCTTTTTTTTGATAGAGTTGCCTATAAGAATGGGTTTTTAGGGATTTTTACTCCTATACGTGGCGGTATGCACATGGTATTATAGAATGGGCATTTGACATATCTATGTGAAAGTCTATTGGGGAAATTTTCATAAAGTCTCGATATTTGGTAGATATTGGTGTCATCTCGAGTTTTTTGAGACTCCACTCCCCCTTTCTTTGCCAATACATTATCTTCGAACATACTGTGGGAAGTTTTAAAGGGGTTTTTGTATTTTCCCAAGATGCGCATGCGCTTTGAGCAATGGAAGTGTGCGCCCGTATAGGCGGCTAGACGCGGCATTCTACTTCATTACGGGTAGGGTGGACAGCCATTTATTGGCTCCATTTCTTTGAGCATGCGTGTTGAAAGTGGGTACACGCCGAATAACGGCAGAGACACCTGTGTGCGGTTCACCTGAGGAATAGCGCGTACCTTAGTCATATATGGTGAGTCTTTTCTCCCTATTGTTTGCTGCTGATGTATTTGATCTGTATTGATATCAGCCAATTGCTCGACGGGAGCTTTCTTCCCTGATGAACTTGGATATTTCCAGAGGGGAAACCGGTCGGGGTTTAAAATGCGGGCCATGATAGGATTTTGGAAAAATGTTTCGACCACGCCCATAGGATGTGATCAGCTTTTTAAGAAATAGGCGGAGAGTTTAAATATTAAGCTGCTTTGCTTCTGCTGTTTGGGATTAAATATGCGACCATGATAGGATTTGGAAAAAGTGCATCACGCATAGGATTGTTTCACGGTGTTAAAAATAGCGGGAGGATAAGTTCAAGCCCTGCTTTGCTTTGCTGTTTTACATTGTCATGATATTTGGATTATTGTCTTTTGGTGATGTGCAGACTTTGTTTATCGGCTCCAGCAGAAATAATACCAAATAATTTTAGTGTGCCTTATTTGTGACCCGGGTTGTTGGTGGATTTGTCAAACAGGAGAAGACGAGATTCAAACTTGCTTCTATCGCTTTATAGACCCTGGTATATTTGGATATTCTGTTTATTTGTGATGACCATAGCTTTGCTATGGTTTCAATTAATAAGCAATATAAGCAACATTGTTTATAATTTTAACTTGGCCTTTTTTGTCATCCTATGTTGTGGATTTAAGAATACAAAGGGGTCTGATATTTAGAATATATCTGTGCTTTAATTTTTCTGTTACACTCCCCTTTGGTAGAGAATTTTTAGTGTGTCTATAGTCATTTTTTTCCTATTTAGGATCAGATAGGGTGAGTCTGGACTAACGGGGCCGCCCTTTTTGGGGCGACTACTCCCTCCTTTCATCTAGGTATTAGTGTAGGGCTTCTAGTTGAACTGTAACCTTTATCCTTTCAGAGGAGTTTAATGTAGGTATTAGGATATAGGAGTAGAGATTATTTAGATTTTAGCTAAATAAAATAAAAGTTATATTTTAGAGTAATGTCCATACTTTTTTCTCTGTGAATTTTTTGATAATGTGGACCTTTTCCTGACCACCGGGAGATTGGTGGGAATCTGTGATAAGTTCACTTTGGCGCAGCCCAGTTTTGTTGAAAGACCCATCTTGTACTTATATTACCATACAGAAATTTGCTAGTAATTGCAGGTGTATTTCATAGGTGCAAAACCCACCTTTTATTATCCTTATACATTTCAAATAGGTGTTTTTTTTTACTTTGGTGCCCGGGCCCCGTTTTGTTTATAGAGCCACCTTGTACTTAAATTTTTAATACAGAAATTTTGTAGTTACTGTTGGTTTATTTCATTTGGGGCAAAAACCACCGTTTTTTATCGTATAACTTTTAAATAGCTGTATTGCAAGTGGGCGGGCGCAGTTTTTTTTCAAATAGCCACGTGTACGACAATTCTGCAAAAAACGCAATTTTTCTCATCCGTTTTAAGTTTTGTTTTAGTTTTATTGCGCTCGTTAATTCAGTTTAGTGCAGATAGCGCACTTGTATGATAGTTTGTTGAAAATATCCCAATTTTAGTCCTACTGGCAGTTGGGAAATCCCTGGGATGAAGGAAGAACACTGTTGATTTTGTTCTTACGGTTCTTCCACCAGACCGCATTTCACAGGTTATTCGCTAGAAACATTTCAGTTTCTAACCTAGTTGACTGTAGGAAATTAAAGGATTTAAGAATACTGTGATTAGCCGTCTTTTAATAAGAGACCTGTCAAAACTCTCATATTTTTTTAAATTTTTATATTTCTGAACATGGAGCGAAATGCAGGTGGTAAGCGAGCAAAGAGGGGTGTAGGACATGGAGGTAGAGGTACGAGAGAAGGTGCTCCTTCCAGTGCTGGCGACAACACGCATGCCAGTGGATCGTCGGTTGCAAGACCGTCAGGGCCTGTCCTTTGCTGGTCGGGCCGGGGAAATTTTCAGTAACGAACAGCATTGCCAATTGTTCTTTATGTTAATACAACCTGCATCCAGCAGTCTTGCATCCTTGTCCTCCCAGTCCGGCCACAAAAGTCATCATCATCATCGTCATGTGGGTCATGCGGGTTTTGGGGTCATGCTCCGGTCCAGGACAGGGATAGTCAATATCCAGTTCATCTAAAATGGTGGTTGAAAGACTCCTTTTTCCAGCACTTTTTAAATCTGGGGGTTATGCAGGTTTGGGGCTCATGCTGTGGCCCAGGACAGGTATGTCAATGTCCAGTTCAACTTTAAAAAGGTGGTTGAAAGACTCCTTTTTCCGGCACTTTTTTTAATCTTGGGGGTCATGCAGGTTTGGGGGCTTTATGCTGTGGACCAGGACAGGGATAGTCAATGTCCAGTTCAAGGTAAAATGTTGGTTCAAAATAAAACTGCCTTCTGGCACTTTTAATTTGTGTGTCATGCAGGTTTAATGGTCGGCTGTGGTACAAGACAGGGATAGTGAATGGTCTGTGACTTTTTTCTGTGACTTTTATAACTAAGTGTGTTGCCTAAGATGTAGGGACGTATCCAGTTTACTGTTGTGGATGTTAATTCCAGCTTCTCCAGCCCCGTTTGGGTGTAAGAATTGAAGGTGTTGTTCCTCTCCCATAGACTTTAATGGTCATCGGCGATAATCTATTATCGACTATCGGAAATAGTCTTGATAATTGACGATATCGTAATCGTTCATCACTAGAAATTACCCAAAAAACTTCAATTTTAGCATTTGGATTTTTTTTTTTCTAATGTTAGAGTTAAAGGTAAAAGATGTTTATATTTAACAGACGGGACTTTTGTATGCAGCGATAAGAAATATGTGTAACTTTTTTATTATTTTATTTATTTTTTTACTTTAACTTTGAGTCCCCCTAGGGCGCTTCATCACTAGGGAGCTCAATCATTTCTACAGCATAATGCATTGTATAGACAGTGCATTAGAGTGTACTAATATGGTTGTTTCCCCACTTCCTGCCCGGGGCCGAAAACATGGCGGCGATGGAAGTTGGCATGTTAAACGATCTGGACCCTGCAATTTCACCGCGGGCACCCCAATTGCAGCGAGGAACGGTGCACAGCATAGTTTCTCATTGATTTAGATGGCGCGGCCATTTTTGCGGCGCCGTCAAACGGTTAAACAGCGCAGGAGTGTTAGCTGCAATTAGCAATCCCACTACAAAGCCCCTTACCGGCAACAGGATGTACTCATACGTCCAATAATTGGTAAGGGGTTAATAGGCAACAGGGATCTTTACTGGCAAAACAGTATTTTTACCCATGAAAAGCTAACTTTTATTCATCTATCCTTCCCACAAAGAGTGAAGCAGAAGAGTGCCCTGCTGGTCTGTAAAGTCAGCACCACTGCTAAAGAGCACAATGTAGTGGCATCATTGCATGGCCTGCTTGGTCCTTCATTCTGAAGACCTACAGTGCCTCTGGGTTCCAGGTGACCATAATTGACTTATTGTACCTGGTCAGATCTATGAGAGGTGCCGCAATACTAACAAAGTTCTGGATGAACCTTCGAGAATACCCCACAATACCTAAAAAAAACTCACCTGCTTTTTAGTTGTGGGTTGTGGCTAGTCCTGTATTGCCTCAACTTCATTGACTTGAGGTTTTTTAATCTCCCTACCTATTATAAACCCCAGGTACCATGCTTTCTTTAGACCTAAGACAGTATTCTTAGGGTTTGCTGTACATTAGCAAAATAGCTAGACTTCATTAAATATGATGATATCATCCAGATATGCAGAAGCATACGGAGGATGGGGTTTGAGGATGATGTCCATCAATCTTTGAAAGGCTGTCTAAGCTCCATGCATTCTGAAAGGTAAAGAGACAGACTGGAAAAGGCCATCTGGGGTAGCAAAGGCAGTTTTTACTTTGGCCCTGTCTGCAAGGGGAACCTGCCAGTTTCCTTTAGTTAGGTCCAGCGTAGAGAAGTATCTGGCAAGGCCAGGTCTCTCAATTAATTTGTCAACCAGCATCTGGTATGCATCAAATTATGACACCTCATTTTGTTTATGGAAATCATTACAGAAGCACAATGAACCATTCGGTTATGGGTTCAGCACATTAGGGCTTGACCATCCGCTTCTTGACTCACATATCACCCCAAGGTTCAACCTCCTCAGATATGGCTTATTTACCAGCTTCTGGGATCCGGTAAGGTTTCAAATGGACCTTTACCCCTGACTCAGTTACAATGTCATATTCTAAGACAACAGAACACCCTGGTAACTCTAAAAAAGCCAAAATTCTTCTGTATTTCTTTGTACAGATTCCATGGTCTCTTGTTTCTGGGATCTTGACTTGAAGTTTGACACATACAGCTTTGGGGAGACGCTACAGGGAGCACTTAAAGCTGTCATGATCTCTCTGCTTTTCCATAGCTTAATTAAGTTAAAATGGTACAATTACTCTGGCTTTCAGTTATCCGGCTGATAAACTTTATAATTCATATCTCCCACCTTTTCAATTACTTCATAGGGCTCCTACCATTTTGCAAGGAACTTGCTCTTTAAAGTAGGTACCAGCACTAACAAACAATCACTTGGGTTGAAGCTTCTTATACTGGCTGGCCTATTATATACTTCACATTGAGCATCCTGTGGCTGTTGTAAGTGTCCCCAGACTGTTGGCATGACTGCAGCAATTCTGCCTTGCATTTGGGAAATGTGCTTGATCACAGTCCTATAGGGTGTGTGCTCCCAGGTTTCTTTTACAATATCAAAAAGAACACATGGGCGTCTACCATGGAACAGCTCAAAAGAAGAGAAACTTGTGGAAGACTGAGGAACTTCACAAACTGAAAGCATCAAATAAGACAAAAGACAGTGACAGTGCTTGCCATCCTTACTAACTACCCTCTTTAACATACTCTTCAAACTCTAATTATACTTTTCAACAAGACCGTCTGGGGGTGATATATAGATGTATGCAAATGTTTAAAATTCAGTCATTTACAGAACTCCTTAGTGACCTTTGACATGAAAGGGGTTCCTTGATTGGTATGAGTATGTCAGTACAGGAGAACATTATAAACAGCTCCTTGATAATAACTTTTGAGGAAGTATTCCGCAAAGGAACAACATCATTGACTGTACTGTAAAGGGGCTATTTGCAGCAATTTGCCCAGGTCCATCTCAATGCTAACACAGTTTGCGGCCCTGGTCTCCTTGAGACTGTGGCTTGGACCAGACTGTCCATTTGGGTATTTTTTTCTCTTCCATATGATCCTCCTCTGAGCCACTCCTTTTGGGACATTTTTCACCCCTTTTATACATGGGACAGTCAGGTTGACTTGCATTTCCCTTGGTGGCTTTATACCCTTAACCAGGTTAACCACCTGTATGGTATCCTTGGGGTTGCCTTGTACAACCCAGTGCTGGATCCCAGGAAAGAGCAGATGTACTTTTCAAGGACAACCTTTTCCACCATCTGTGCAGGCATAGACTTCTCAGGTTGTAGCCACTTTTTCACCAGATTGTCACGTCAGAGGAGGTACAATGGGCCCTGACTGCCACCCAGCCCACTGTCCCTGCCTACTTGGCGTGCTGCCCTAGGCGGCAGACCCCAACTGGATGACAGCCCCTATGCTGCTAAGTGCAGGGCCATCAGGGAATCAAAGCCCAACAGTGGAGCAGTCCAGTAGGGAAGTATTGCCAAGAAACGTTAGCCAAAGATAGTCAAAAGCAACCCGGGGTCCAAAAATGGCAGGAGTGCGTACAAAGTCGGACCCAAGGCGAGGTCAGGAAAGTGACCCGAGGTCAGGATCAGGAGGAGCAAATCCAACAGGGAAACACAAGGAAGTGCAAGGGGAAACCTTTCTCAGGCAAAAGACTGGAGAAGTGAGGGAGATTAATGAGGAACCAAGCCCGCCCCAGCAGAAAATTTTGGTGCGGCCTCCGGGCCCTCCTATTGGCCAGTGCGACCACCCTCTGACTTGATTAGGAGCTGAGCTGTCACTCCTAAGCTCATCAGCCCGGCTTCTCCCTGGTTGTGTCCGACTGACTAGAGGGGTTAAACCCCACCGTGCCTTGCTGCTTCACGGCGGAAACATGCGCCGTGACAGTACCCCACCTTTTAGGAGGGGCCACTGGACCCTTCCCTGGTTTGGGTTTGTCCGGGTGAGAGTCGTGGAATTTCCTGATCGGTTTCAGCGTGGTAAACCCGGGCGGAACCACGCCCTCTCCTGGGGGCCATAACCCTTCCATGGACAAGGTACGTAAGGACCTCTGCATTTAAAGGAGTTGAGATGCAGGCGACTTCATTTCCAACTGCCCCTTTACACTAACAGGGGGGAGGGGGTATCGAAGGGAAAGTGGGAGAGGGAATGTACCTCTTAATAGTGCTGGTGAAAAACGTAATGAACCTGGGGGGAGGGAGGTAATTTAAAGACGTATGCCACCAGGTTCACCACCCCCTGCACCACATGGGGACCCACAAATTTCTGGGGGAAACTAATTTACCGCAAGGCATTTTTAGGCAAGATTTCGGTGTAAAACCAAACTTTACCCCCACAGCAAATCCCCTAGAGAAAAGGCGTTTTTTGTCACTCTTTTTTTTTGGATCTCGGGGCATTGCCCAAAGTTCTTCTAAACTTGGCCCCCGACTGTGCACAGTCTTTTAAAGCAACATCCCCCCCACTTGATAGACGTAGCACTGGAAAAAAAGATGCATGCCCTTGGGGGAAAACCATAATTTTTGTAAAAAGGGGAGGTATCAGATGAGCTACTTCCTGATTATTAATGGAAAAATTCAACCAACGGTAAGTATTTTACCCAATCCACCTGCTGATCAGATACATAACAACGGAGTTTTTGTGTTACCATTTGATTTACCCTCTCAGTCTGCCCATTAGTCTCTGGGTGGAAGGCAGAGGAGAAGGACAGGGTGATATCCAGAGCCTTGCAAAGGGCTCTCCAAAAATGAGAAACAAATTGAACACCTCTTTCAGAAACAATATTCTCCGGTAAACCATGGAATTTGACAATATGTTTGATGAAATGTTCAGCAATTTTTTTTTAACGACGGTGACCCCTTTAGCATAGCAAGATGGCACATCTTACTGAAACGATCCACTACCACCCAAATAACTGACTTACCCTCTGAGGTAGGAAGGTCAGTCATGAAATCCATGGAAATATGAGTCCGCGGATGTTCAGGTATAGGTAAAGGGAAAAGTTCGCCAGGAGGATGAGTTCTGGGAACCTTTGCCCGAGCACAGTCTTCGCAAGATGCCACATAGGCCTCAACATCACGAGACAATGACGGCCAACAATAAATACGAGAAATCAGCCTCTTTGTGCCAGGCACCCCAGGATGTCCAGATAAAACAGAATCATGAAATTCTTTTAATAATCGTAGCCGGAGTTGAGTGGGGACAAAGACCTTCGAAACAGGACAATTGGCAGGTCTCATATCCTGGAGGGTCTTAATCTCCGTGGCTAAATCAGGGGAAATAACGGAGACAACAGTCTCCTTGGGCAATATAGGTACCGGATCCTCTGTATTGCCCAGTATGACAGGGAGACCTCTGTCAACACACTGTTGCCCCCACTTGGTTAATTCTCCTGAATTCCAGTCAAACACCGGGTTATGTTTCTGAAGCCAGGGCAGCCCCAAAACCACATCAGCGGGCAGCCCCTCCATGATAAATAGAATACTCTTCTCAGTATGTATGGATCCTACCACCATCTCGAGCTCAGGAGTACAATGTTGGATTGTGCCCTTTGTCAGTGAAGTAGAGTCAATTGCCACAACTCGCAGGGACTCAGAGAGAGGCCTCCAAGGTAGACCCAGAACTTTGGCGAAGGATGCGTTTACAAAATTGGAAGTTGACCCAGAATCCACAAAAGCATTCCCAGAACCAGACAGAGACAAATATGAGATCTTAACTGGGAGCAGCAACTTTTTTGATACAAGAGTAAATACCTGCTCGCCCAGGTGATCTTCCTGCAAATCACCTAGGCGCTGGAGTTTTTCTGGCCTGGTCTTCCATTTGGAGCACTCCCGAATGCCGTGTCCATCTTCACCACAGTAGAAGCACAACCCCTGAGTGCGACGGGTGGTCCTACGGTCACTAGCAGAAGTTGGGGAAGAAGCCCCCAGTTGCATGGGCTCCTCTGGGTTTAAATCAGAAACAACGGGTGTAGAGGTGACCATGGTGTGGACCACCGGAAGAGGAGCCTTTTCCCGACATCTCTCCCTAAAACGTCTGTCCAGACGAAAGGCTAATGCCATAGCCTCATCTAAAGTACCAGGGTTAGGGTAAGCCACCAATAAATCCTTCACATGGTCAGCTAACCCTAGTCTAAATTGACATCTAAGAGCGGGAATCGTTCCCCCCAGACGGAACACACCCAGCGGCGAAATTCGGAGCAATACTCCCCCAAAAGCCCTTTTACCCGCCTCAGGTGGTCAGCTGAGCCTCGGCCACAGCTTCCCTATCAGGGTCATCAAAAAGTATTCCTAAAGAGGCAAAGAACTTGTCCACAGAAGAAAATTCTGGCGATTCAGAGGGTAACGAAAATGCCCACTCCTGAGGGGACACTGAAGTAGGAGGACATAACTATTCCCACTTTCTGCTCCTTGTTGCCCGAATTACATGGGCAGAGCCTAAAATACAGATGACATCCCTAAATGTCAAAAAGGCCCTTCTGTTGCTTGAGAATCTATCAGGCAACTGAATAGGAGGTTCCACAGGGGGAGCAGGGTAATACAGGAACACTCTGACCTAGGGTAATCTCCTTTCTCTTACCCCCATTTCCAGATCCTGGACTAGCTGGGTAAGCCCCTGCATCTGCTCTACCAGAGCATCATGGAGTTCATAGCGAGTGGAGAGCAGAGACGGTTTCGGCCTGAGAAAATTTCACGTCAGAGGAGGTGCAGTGGGCCCTGACTGCCACCCAGCTCACTGTCCCTGACTACTTGGCGTGCTGCCCTAGGCGGCAGACCCCAACTGGACGACAGCCCCTACGCTGCTAAGTGCAGGGCCGTCAGGGAAACTCAAAGTCCAACAGTCCAACGTATATGCCAAGAAACGTAAGCCAAAACAATAGTCAAAAAGCAAGCCGGGGTCCAAACACGGTCAGGAGCACAGTACAAAGTCGGAGGCTAAGGCGAGGTCAGGAAGTGAGCCGAGGTCAGAAATCAGGACAGCAAATACCAAAAGGAAACACAGGAAGTAGCAAGGGGAAACCTTTTTTCAGGCAAAGACTGAGAGAAGTGAGGGAGTTTAAATGAGGAACCCAGAGCCGTCCCAGCAGACGATTGGTGCAGACTCCGGGCCCTCCTATTGGCCAGTGCGACACACCCTCTGACTTGATTAGGAGCTGAGCTGTCACTCCTAAGCTCATCAGCCCGGCTTCTCCCTGGTTGTGTCGACTGACTAGAGGGATTAACCCCTACCATGCCTTGCTGCTTCACGGCGGAAACGTGCACCTTGACACAGATGAATCAGGTCGTACATGTGGGATAGAACTGGCAGGTGTTTGGAAAAGTCTAGTTGTGTACACGACAGGACCGCATGTTTGTGTTCACACCTCAGAGAGCCAGGATCTTGCCCTTCAGTTTGACCCTCCAGGTCAAAATACGCCTTTTGTGGTTCCCCAGTCAGGAAAGGCACCACTGTATCGGCCCACTAAGCCGCAGGTAGTTTCTTGAATAAAATAACATTTTTTATCAATTAAATGATTACTTATGTGTATAGCATAATGGCACCTACAAAAACTACAGCTCATAAATAAAAAATACTCGAAACAGCTAAAAATTGATTTAAAAAAAAAAAAAAAAGTATGGCTGTTGCGGCCATGAATGTGGGAAAGCAAAAGACAAAAAAATCTTCTGTCTTCCTCTTGCTCTCTGACCAAGTACTGCACCCACATTTGTGGCAACTTAAGAGTTAAATTAAACTTTGAAAGGCATTGAAAACCCAATCCGCA
The DNA here is from genome assembly GCA_025379985.1 of Phyllomedusa bahiana. Lineage (NCBI taxonomy): Eukaryota > Metazoa > Chordata > Amphibia > Anura > Hylidae > Phyllomedusa > Phyllomedusa bahiana. Next base: position 144,869 of record JAODAL010003045.1, read on the forward strand.
GTTTATAAATGAATCAAATGAATATATAGATAATTGAACAATAAAATTAATGTGGTGAAAAAGTCCACATGGAAAAACAAGCATGCCCTGGAATTTCAAATCCACGTGTTGTAAAAATGCTGTGGACTTTTATCAGACTTCAGCAATTCAATGTATGCAGTGAAATCTGCAGTGAATCCACAGCACAACGTACAGCAATATGCAGATGTTACATGTGCAGACTTTGCTGAGAAATAGCCGTGAACTCGATGTAGATTTGTGGCCAGATCTGCGGTGGAATGGTTCTGGTGTGTGTACGGCTTTGTGTAAGGTTTTGAAGTGGCATCGAGCACAACTCATTTACTAAGTTTCTAAGTAAGAAAGTAGTTGTAAATATACCAATTCCTACCTGGCTTTGCTACCAGGCTATATCAGATTAATCAGTAGGGTGTGCGCCCTGTGGATAACTTTGGCACACGCTGCACAGGGCATAGACACTGAAACACTGCTCTAGCAGGAAGCCAGTATTCATTTCTATAATTACAGATAGCAGCCAAGGCTGTTGTGACCTTTCATTGAGTTTCTTCATGGAATACTGGGTGGCTCAGGACACTTTTCAGCAAACTTTCCCCAGTTTGCAATTTCTCCATATCCCTTCATCCCTGCACAATGAGCCTATAAACCACAATTCTCTTTCATATTTACCTTCAATCAAGTCAGAACTTGTCTTTGGACATAGTATAATATGTGAGGATAAGCCAAGGTCTTTGGTATTTCACAATGATCTGACCTCACATTGCACTTAAAGTGTACTAATCAATTAGAAGTAAGAGAGAATACTATTTATTTGTTGTACATAAGATGTATACAGCAGAAGGAGTCTGTTGCTGTATGTCTAATATGAAGGCTAATGCCTGGTTATATATGTAGAAGGGGCGTCGCTAGGCAGATTCATTCGGGGCACGAGCCCCGAAAAAATCTGCCTGTGCCCCGAATGTCTGCGGCTCCTGGCCACTGTCGTGGGCCCGGAGCGCTCCTCGGTGCGGGCACCACCCGCTGATCTCTGACTGCACAGTCGTTTCACATCGGCCGCGTAGTCAGAATCGGGGAGGAGGCAGGACGGATCGTTAGCGTCCTGTCTTCTCCCCCGTATGTATCAGCGATTGGTAGCGCTGTACATACATGTCGGCGTCGCAGGGGGAGTGACTCATCACTTTCATCACCCCCCTGTGACGCTGGGTCTCCTAAGCCGGCAGCCTCTGCATGGCCCAGGAGATCCCGGGCCCCGTGAGATGGTGTAAGTAGCGTGATGACATCACGCTGCTTACACCGTCCTCGAGCTGCAGGACCTGGACGCGTGGACCATGCTGAGGTGAGTAGTTTTTTTTAATTTTATTTTTATTAGCTAAGGGTGGGCATAACCTGGCTAAGGGAGTATGGACACGCGGACCATGCTGAGGTGATGAGTTTTTTTTAATTTTAGTTTTATTAGCTAAGGGTGGGCATATTACTGACTAAGGGGGCATATTATGTGGCTAAGGGGGCATATTATGTGGCTAATGGGGCATATTACTGGCTATGAGGTGATATTATGTGGCTAAGGGGGCATATTATCTGGCTAAGGGGGCATACTATCTGGCTATGGGGCATATTATCTGGCTAAGGGGGCATATTACTGGCTATGGGGGCATATTATCTGGCTAAGGTGGCATATTAATTGGCTAAGGGGGCATATTACTGGCTATAGGGGGCATATTACTGGCTGTGGGGGCATATTACTGGCTATGGGGGCATATTACTGGCAGTGGGGGCATATTACTTGGCTATGGGGGCATACCACTGGCTAAGGGGGCATATTACTGGCTAAGAGGGGCATATTATTGGCTAAGAGGGCATATTACTGACTAAGGGGGCATATAACCTGGCTAAGGGAGTATGTAACCTGGATAAGGGGGCATATTACTGGCTAAAGGGGCATATTACTGGCAAAGGGGGGCATATTACCGGCTAAGGGGGTATATTACCTGGCTAAAAGGGGCATATTACTGGCTAAGGGGGCAGTAACCTGGCTACAGGGGGCGAGAAACCCGACAACAAGGTTCATATTCCTGGCTACAGGGTGCATTCATCCTGCTACAGGGGGCATATGACTGGCTACATGGGCCATTTTACTTGCTACAGGGGGCATATTACTGCCTGAAGGGGGCAGTAACCTAGCTACAGAGGGCAGTAACCTGGCTACAGAGGGCAGTAACCTGGTTAGAGGGGGCAGCAACCTGGCTAGAGGGGGCAACTACTTGGCTAAAGGTGGCTACAACCTGGCTAAAGTGGGCTACTACCTGGCTATAGGGGGCAAATATTTACCTACAAGGGGGTAATTATTACCATTTAGGAAACTATAGATGGGGAATTTGTATAGAGATAGGAAATTGTAGAGAAATGCTGATAAAATGAGGAGTCTAAGATGAGGGCCGTTCCTAGGCTAAATTGCACTCAGTGCGAGGTGAAGAATTTTCGCCCCCGCCACCCCGGAAACTAATGCTCCACAATGCAACCCAGGACTTCACCCGCTAAAGGCCCCCTGTAGCCATGTAATACCCACCTGTAACCAGACAGTAGCCCCAGTAGCCACGATAGTTGCCCCTGTAGCCAGATAGTTGCCTCTGTAGCCATGATAGTTGTCCCTGTAGCCATGTAATACCCCCCTGTAACCGGATAGTAGCCCCAACAGCCATGATAGTTGCCCCTGTAGTCAGTTGCGCCTGTAGCCATGATAGGTGCCCCTGTAGCCAGTGTCCCCCCCTGTAGCCAGTGTCCCCCTTGTAACCAGGGTCCCCCCTGAAGCCAGTGTCCCCCCTGTAGGCAGTGTGCCCTCTTGTAGCCAGTGTGCCCCCCTGTAGCCAGTGTGCCCCCTGTAGCTAGTGTCCCCCGTAGCCAGTTGCCCCCTGTAGCCAGTGGGCCCTGTAGCCAGTGGGCCCTGTAGCCAGTGTCCCCCCTGTAGCCAGTGTCCCCTGTAGCTAGTGTCCCTGTAGCTAGTGTCCCCCTGTAGCCAGTGTCCCCCCTGTAGCCAGTCCCCCTGTAGGCATGTGCCTCTTGTAGCCAGTGTGCCCCTGTAGCCATGTGCCCCCTGTATCCAGTGTGCCCCCTTGTAGCCAGTTGCCCCGATAGCCAGTGTCCCTGTAGCCAGTGCCCCTTGTAGCCAGTGTCCCCCTTGTAGCCAGTATCCCCTGTAGCCAGTGCTCCTTGTAGCCAGTGTCCCCTGTAGCCAGTATCCCCCTTGTAGCCAGTGTCCCCTGTATCTAAGGATTTTAAAATAATTAAAACTTACTTACCTTTCCATGATCCCTGCAGCGCTGTCAGGTCCAGGAGCCGGGATTCAGTGTAAGCGGCGTGATGTCATCACTCCGCTTACACTCAGCTCCCGGGGCCTCCTGGGATGGACGGGAGCTGAGACTGAGCGTCGCAGGGGGTGCGGTGAAAGCCGTGCGCCCCCTGCGGGGCTGCCGTGTATGAATCGGCGCTCTGACTGAGCGCCGATACATACAGGGGAAGAGACAGGAGGGGAGAGATCCGTCCTGCCTCCTCCCTGTACCGGCAGCTGCATTAAGTGTATGCAGCTGCCGGCAGAGGCTAACCGCGGGGCGGCGAGGCAGGCGGCGCCCCCCTCGGGTGAGGGGAGCCTCGCCCGCCCTTAGGAACAGCCCTGTCTAAGATGTTTGTTTTATAAATTCTACAATGAAGAGTTGTGGACGGTAGAAGTCACCATGGCGTCTGGGACAAATAGTGAAGAAGAAGAGAGAGAGAGAACAACTCTCTCCTGTGAGTCACTAAATGTAACCGCAGTGTAATCACTTATATTTCTGTGGAGCCTACATATAACTAGTATTTACCACTATATGGTCACTGTATGGCAGTAAAATACGTCTTCAGAGCCTGTGTACAGCTCATGTGGGGGTCACGTTTGGTCAGGGTCTGGCAGGATTATTTGAGCCTTAAGTAGTAATAGTTTTGGGTCTTGGTTTTGTAGGAGTGTTTTTTAGTAACAATCATTCGTCTGGTAGATTTGCTCCATGTATAGGTGGATTATTAGTTGACTGTTATTTGTAAGGTATTACACTGTCATATGGAGGTGAGAGGTTTTGAAAATGCAAATTTGTCAGCTCTGATTTTCATTGTACATTGACTGTTGAGGAGATGGACGGGATCTATGTGGAATGTGCAGAAAATTAGTGACAGGAACAGAAGTTTTATCTCTGTAAAAAAAACACATCCGCAGTTCACAATGTGGCTTGAAAAATGGCGTGTGCACCCAGCCCTACTCAGAAAAACTAAAGGGCCCGAGCCCCGGATGTTTTGAGACCCTAGCAACGCCCCTGATATGTAGCCACTCTCATTTCAAAAGTAGTGTGCAGAGCTACTTCTAAAGGCAATATATCCAAACTAATTGTTCAGTTTGATATATATAACTACAGGGAACTGTGAGTCTTATTTTTGGTGACATGCCTCACAAAAAAAATATTTTTTTTTTCTATTGACATAGCTGCGCAAGGACTTGGTTTTATGGGACAAAATGTATTTTTTTATAGTACCATTAAATGTCCCATATAATTTATTGGGAAAGCAAAATAAAATTCTTTGTGGCGTGTAATGGGAAAAAAATGCTATTCCACCATCTTTTTAGCTTTCATTTGACGTTAACTGTACAATGTGGATCAGTACGATTCTGGAAATTTGTTTTTGCTTTGATTTAGTACTTTTAAAAAATACAAACTTTTTTAAAAACGTTTTAAAAAAAATGTGCTGTGTCGCTATTTTCTGAGACCAATACGTTTTTTATTTTTCCATCTACTGAACTGTTTAAAGGGAATCTGACACCAATTTTTTTTTTACTTATTAAATCAAGACCCTGATCCATATTCTTTTCCTCTTAGTCATTTTTATTTCCTGGTTGTAGATTTCTCTATTCGGCCGTCTATATATGATTATGGGGAAGACATTCTTGCTTGCACTGCTTTAACAGCAGTCATAGAGATACTTTACAGCAGCTTCATGCACATAGGATTCTTAAGACAGTTTCTGTCCCATAGACGTCTATAGGAGAGTTTTCACTGTGAAGGGAGGGGAGAGGGGGAGCTGTGACCATCTCCTCTTGTGACTGGTGGATCCTGTGTTATCTGTACACAATGGTGTCTCCTTTCAGTTTGACCCTTCTTTTACTGATAATGAGCACACTGCTGAAAAGCTCTCTAAACAGAACAGGAAGTGTCAGATGATTATTAGGCTTAGTGGCCAAAGTGAAAACTGCAGGACTTAAAAATTATAAAAAAAAATACTAAAAGGGATATGGAAAATAAAAAAAAATAACCAAAAATTCCTAAAAAATGTTTTTAGCATAAAAATGTGAGTTAAACAATAACTCATTTTTTGATGACACATTCCCTTTAAGGCCTGGTTCACATCTTTATCGAAGGTTCTGTTCGTAGCTTTTGTCACAAGTCCATCAAAAATACTGCACTATTTTTTTTGTTAAAACGATGGGCACCATGACAGAAAACAAATGGACCACATGGAGTCCATTGGACACTGTTGGGGTCCATCATGTAACGGTTCCTGCACTACCTCTACAATGGACACAATAGAATCTTCAATGCACATGTGAACTATGCCCAAAGGATTGTTTTTTTGCGGTCTAAAATTTTTTTTTTGTTGGTATCATTTTGCAGTTCATAAGCTCTTTGATCACTTTTTATTTCAATTTTTTGGGGGGAGGCTGCATTCTTTTTTTCTCCATGTGGGAAAAATAACGGTATTTTTTAACCCCTAACCGGCAATGGACCTATTGTCATAAGGAGCTATAAAGCGGGCTCACATGTTGAGCCCACTCCATAGACAACGGGTGGTGGCTGATTATTACAGCTGACACTCACCACTAACAGCTGGCTCTGATCCCTGCTGTTTAACCATGTAGTTGCCATTACGATCATGGTTGTGCTGTCTAAATGAATAAAGAACAGTTTGCAGCAACGAGATTGTGGGGTGCCCATCAGTTACTATGGCAGCTGGAAGCCTAATGAAGGCTTCTAGAGCTGCCCCGTCAATGCTCCTATTACTTCTAGCCTCTGCATTATTTATATAATGCAGAAGGATGTACAACCGATTGAGCCCCAAAGTAATGAAATACATTGTATACATAAGTATAAAAAATCATAAAAAATATAAAAAGTTAAAATCCCCTCCTTTTTGCCATTGTACAAATTAAAAAAAGAAAAGTTACACAAATTTGGTATTACTGCATCCATGAAAGTCAGATCTTTTAAAATATAACATCATTTATCCTGTACGCTGAACACTGTAGAAGAAAAAAGTGCAAACGCCAAAATGATGTATTTGTGGTCATTTCAAGTCACCAAAAAATTGGAATAAACAGTGATTGAAAAGTTGCATGTATTCCAAAATTATACCAATAACTAAAGTTCAGCCACTGAAAAGTGAGGCCTCACTCAGGTCCATAGGTGGAATAACAAAAAAGTTATTGGTTGCACTAAATGGTGCTGCAGCACAAACAAGAAATGGAGATTATTTGTATTAAAAAATAAATAAATAGTAAAACATAACTAAAACCCTACATACTTGGTATCACTAGAATTGTACCGACCTGCATAATACAGATAACATGTTTTTTTGCATTTTTTTCATACTTCACCCCACTTAGAATTTTATTTCGATTTCCCAGTACATTCTACGGTATGGTCAATGACACCCTTAAAAAAGTACATCTTATCCTGCAAAAAAACTAGCCCACATATGCTTATGTAGATGGAAAAATAAAAAGTTATGGTTTTTGGAAGGAAGGAAAAAAAAATGAAGAACCCAAAAAATTTATGACGGGCAGTCAGGAAAGGGTTAATAGATCAGATTTTACAGACACAGTAATATCAATTATGTTTACTTTTTTTATTTTCTTATATGCAAAATTGGAAAAGAGGGGAGTATAGAACTTTCATTATTATTTTTATTATTGCAACATAAATGTACATCAATTGTCAGGAAGGAGGTAAATTTGCATTTCTATGTTCTTTTAGAGGATACATGTGTGGTTGATTTGTTGCTGAAATTTCTGTAACTCTCTCAAATCTCTCACCTTGCCAGCCAACAAGTTCTACTCTGCACTGTACGTAGGCATGGTTTGTAATCCCGTCACATTGCAAGGCTTAGTGAGTCACATGTGAACTGAGGACTGCTACATCCAATAAATTACAGATTTGTCTAATTTACTTGAAAGGGATAGGCCATGAACATTGGAGACCCACGAACTCCCTTTGACAATTCTATTTTCATTCTTTTGGAGTATTGAACTGAACTTGTCACTGAGAATGGTCTAAGGCGAAGTTCACACGGTTTATTGCCGGCGTAATTGCGGGGACGGATTTTGCCCCGCCATTACGCCGGCTGCCATGCAGCGGGGGCAGGGTGGGGGGCTGGCAGCTCGCCGGCCCCATAGACATGCATTATCCACGGCGCGTATCCCGCCAGGATAATGTGCATGTCACTTTCTCCTCTCTCGGCGTATTCGCCGAGCAGGGAGGAGTGACGAAATCCATAGTTCTCTATGAGAATTATGGATTACCGTAATGCCTGGCACAGGTTTCAGCCATAATGCAGCGCAGTACGGCGCGCAATACGGCTGAAATCAGTGCCAGAAATAAGCCGTGTGAACGAGGCCTAACTCAGAGGTAATAATAGACACAATCCAGTCAGGGGCGTAACTACCGGGGTAGCAGGGGTAGCAGTTGCTACGGGGCCCCTGCGCTTAGGGGGCCCCCGGGGCAGCTGCTACTGCGTCCGCTACCCCGGTAATGCCGCTCCTGGGCCCGCCGGCAGTGAACTTAACAGTTCACTGCGGCGGGCGGGGTGCTGCGGGGCCCAGCGCATACTTCCTCTGAACGCCCGGGCCTCCCGGCCCGACGTTCAGAGGCAGCGCTGCTCGGTAGTAGCAGGACGGAGCGCCGATCGCTCCGCTCTGTTACTTCCCCCTGCCGGCCCTCTGTGGTCACGTGGGCGCGCGCGGTGACGTCACATCACCGCGCCGCCTGCGCTGAGCGCAGAGGCTGCAGGGAGAGCAGCAGAGCGGAGCGAGCGGCGCATCGGGGGAGCGTGGACCGAGGTGAGTAAGTTGTTTCTTATTTTATCTACCCCATATGCCTGCCTATAGCCCCCCATATGCCTGCCTATAGCCCCATATGCCTGCTATAGCCCCCCATATGCCTGCCTATAGCCCCCCATATGCCTGCCTATTGCCCCCCATATGCCTACCTATACCCCCCATATGCCTGCCTATAGCCCCCATATGCCTGCCTATAGCCCCCCATATGCCTGCCTATAGCCCCCATATGCCTACCTATAGCCCCCATATGCCTGCCTATAGCCCCCATATGCCTGCCTATAGCCCCCCATATGCCTGCCAAAAGCCCACATATGCCTGCCTATAGCCCCCATATGCCTGCCTATAGCCCCCCATATGCCTGCCTATAGCCCCCCATATGCCTACATATACTCCACCATATGCCTGCCTATAGCCCCAAATGCCTGCCTATAGCCCCCCATATGCCTGCCTATAGCCCCCATATGCCTACCTATAGCCCCCATATGCCTGCCTATAGCCCCCATATGCCTGCCTATAGCCCCCATATGCCTGCCTATAGCCCTCATATGCCTGCCTATAGCCCCCATATGCCTGCCTATAGCCCCCATATGCCTGCCTGCCTATACAGCCCCCTATATGCCTGCCTGCCTATACAGCCCCCTATATGCCTGCCTGCCTATACAGCCCCCTATATGCCTGCCTGCCTATACAGCCCCCTATATGCCTGCCTATACAGCCCCCATATGCCTGCCTGTACAGCCCCCATATGCCTGCCTCTACACCCCTATATGCCTGCCGTATACCCCCACAAGCCTGCCTGTATACCCCCACAAGCCTGCCGGTCTACTTATATGGGGCCCCTTTAGCTACCTAAACCCTACCTATATGGCCCCTATAGCCCACCTAACCCCTGTCTACCTGTATGGCTCCCTATAGCTACCTAAACCCTGCCTGCCTATATGGGCACTCTATTGGCTACCTAAACCTTGCCTATTTGGGGCCCCATATATCCTATCTAAGCCCTGCCTGCCTAAATGGACCCCATATAGCCAGGGGGCAGGTGCTGGAAAAGTCAGGATTCTAAGATATTTGTGTCTAAATCTGCAGGGACAAGTGGTCGGGAGATGTCATCAAGATGGCGGACTGGACCGGATGCAGAACAAAAGAGAAAGTCAACGACTGGTCAGAGAAACGTCACCTGTGAGTCACAAGATGTAACTGCACTGTAATCACTTATATGTCTACACAGGCTGTGTACACTACTGTCTACCACTATATGGTCACTGTATGGTGGTTATATACAGTCTGCAGAGCCTGTGTACATGCTGTCTACCACTATTATGGTCACTGTATGGAGGTAATTATACAGTCTGCAGAGCCTGTGTACATTGGTGTCTACCATTATATGGTCACTGTATGGGGCTTATATACAGTCTGCAGAGCCTGTGTACACTGGTGTCATACCACTTTATGGTCACTGTATGGTGGTTATATACAGTCTGCAGAGCCTGTGTTACACTAGTATATACCACTTTATGGTCACGATATTATTTTATTATTATTATTATTAGACAGTATTGGTCTTTGTGTACTGATCAGTAATAGTGTAGGGTATTATTCAGTCACTATGTGGTGGTAATTTGTGGTTGTATTCTGGTGGTATAATCAGGTCCATATGTAGTAACATTATTGGTAATGTTGGTCTTGGTATAGTGGGATTTGTTTGGTAGCCGTATGATGGTGATATGTATGGTGAGGTATTTGCCCCTTGTATTCTCTACATTATCTAACAGCATGTCCTTGTACATGGTCGTGGTCAGGGAGGAGGAGGAGGAGGGGGGGGGGGCCCCATCCAAAAGTTTGCTATGGGGCCCTGGCTTCTCTAGTTACGCCCCTGAATCCAGTTATGATATATTTAGCCAGGTTAATAATATTAGTTTGAATTTGAGCTTTAATGCATCTGCCTCAGGGTTGTTTGCCCCTTCTGGCTATGGATTCATGAGCTTCGTCCTAATGCCACATGGGCAGTCCATCTCTATTGTTGGAAGTCCTAGGTCCATGAGTCATAACTGTATACACACTATAAAAAAAGCCAAATTAATAGAGCAAAGTAATGATTTGTTATCCTTTAGCAGAACAAACCTTTTACTTCAGCTAATTATTAGCTATAATTAGTGTTTATATTACCATAGCTTTTGTGTTAGTTTGTGTGACAAGATGTCTGCACTAGTGTCCACATAAATAGACACATGCATCAAGTGTGTACAGCTGTAAAGTATGCCACATACAGTAGGATCATTGATTTCTATGCCACTGTATTCTGTCTTCACAGCAGGGCTGTTCCTAGGCTAAATTGCATTCAGAGCAGGGTGAAGAAATCCCCCCCCATAACATGTTGCACAACGCTGTGACACAGAGCATCACCATCAACCAGAGCCTGAATATACAAAAAGTTTTAACACAATGATCTACATATAAAACTACTAAATAATAGTCAAACAGTTACTAAATAACATTGTTACACAAAACCAGAATCTCAAGGTTAATATTACCAATATTCTACTAAAAAAAATCACCGGCACAATGAGACCGAATAATACTGCCACACCATGACCACATATCACTACAACATAGTGTCTGAATAATACAACATACCATTACTGACTCTAAACCATTATGCTACAACCAATATTACTGGCATAAAGTGACCATACAGTGGTGGATACCAGTTGTACACAGGCTTTGCACATATATAAGTGATTAAGGTAAAGTCACATCCAGTGACTCACAGGAGACGTCTCTGATGAGTTTTTCTCTTTCTCTTTTTCTTCTCCATCTGACCCATGACTCATATAGTTACATAGTTACATAGTTTGTCAGGCCGAAAAAAGACATACATCCATCCAGTTCAGTCAATTTTGCAAAAGGTTGCTAAAGTGTTAAAGTGTTGACCCAGGGGAAGGCAAAAACCCCCATGAGGTAGAACCCAAATTTTGTCCTCATGTTAGGGAAAAAATTCCTTCCCGCTCCAATCTGGCAATCGGAATAAATCCCTTGTTCAACGACCCCTCTCCGAATCCTATTTAAACTATAAATTTGGGTTATATTACTTCTAGAAATGACCAGACCCTTCTCCAGAATCCTGGTCACTAGAACTTGTTATATTATTACATCAAGAAATGTATCCAGACCCTTCTCCAGAATCCTAGTCACTATAACTTGTTATATTACATCTAGAAATGTATCCAGACCCTTTTTCAGAATCCTAGTCACTATAACTGGCAGAGAGTTCCACAGTCTCACCGCTCTAACAGTAAAGAATCCCTTTCTATGTTTATGTAGAAACTTTCTTTCCTCAAGACATAGAGGATGCCCCCTTGTTCTAGATTTCAGTCCCCCCCGGTATAAATAAATCTTTAGTGAGATCTCCAATATTGCCCTTAATATATTTAAACATATTATTATTTTCCCCCCGAAGCCGGGCTTTTCTCTAAACTAAATAACCCTAATCTTACTAATCTTTCTGGGGATTGGGAGTCCACCAGTCCTTTTATTATTTTTGTTGCCCCCTTTGTACCTGTTCAAGCTCTACAATGTCTTTCCTGTGCACTGGTGCCCAAAACTGTACACAATATTCCATGTGTGGTCTAGCCAGTGACTTGTATAGTGGGAGAATAATCATGTGCATCTATGCCCCTTTTAAATACAACCCATGATCCTATTTGCCTTGGCTGCTGCTGCCTGACACTGGCTGCTAAAATGTTAAGTTTACTGTCCACCAGGATTCCCAAGTCCTTCTCCAATGTCACTTTTACCCAGTTGTTTTTCATTTAACATTTAATCATTAAAGGATTTTTCCTCCCCATGTGCATAACCTTGCATTTATCAGTGTTACACCTCATCTGTCACTTCTCTGCCCAGACCTCCAACCTATCCAGATCCCTTTTTAATAACACATTATCCTCTATTTTTTTCCTTTACAGAGCTTAGTATAATCTGCAAAGATCAATATTCTACTGTGCAATCCCTGTGTAAGATCATTTATGAAAATATTAAAGAGGGTAGGGCCCAATACTGAGCCCTGTGGTACCCACTAGTAACAGGATCCAGTCTGGGTATGCACCTTAATTACCACCCTTTGTTTTCTATCAGTGAGCCCAGTTGCTTACCCACTTGCACACATTTTTCCCCCCAGTCCAAGCATTCTCAATTTTTCTTACCAACCTTTTAAGTGGAACAGTATCAAATGCTTTAGAAAAATCCAAATATGACATCCAGTGCCTTCACCTCAATCCAGTCTGGAACTAACTTTCCTCATAGAAGCTGAATGATGAATTTTTTGACAGACTAATCCTTCATAGCCCATGCTGGAATGGCGTTATACATTTATTTGGGAGTGAGATAACCCCCAGGATAGCATCTCTTAGAAAACCCTTTAAACATTTTACCCACAACAGGGTTAAGCTTACCGGCCTATAGTTTCCTGGATCACTTTTTGACCCATTTTTGAATATTAGCACCACATGCTATGCGCCAATCCTTTGGGACATACTCCGTTATTATACAGTCCATAAATATTAAGAATAGGGGCATATCTATTACATTGCTTAACTCCCTTAGGACACGCGGGTGTATACCGTCAGGGCCTGGGGATTTGTCTATTTTAAGCTTTCTAAGGCGGGGCTGCCCTCTTCCCTGGGGTTTGACAAGAAAAAATTTAAGTTGGAATTTACCTCTTCCCTTTGCTCATCAACAGGAAAGCTCATCCTCCTCGGTAAATACAGTGGAGAAGAAATAGTTTAATAGGTTTGCTTTTTTCTCTTCGCCCCTTAGTCTCTCCCTCATATTTTTTAAAGGGCCAGCATTTTCTTTTTTTAATCTTTTTACTATTTAATAGAAAAAAATATTTTGGGGTTAGTGTTACTTTAAATGACAATACGTCTTTCTTTTCTCCACTTTGCTGCCTTATCATTTCTTTACATATTTAATTTTTTTTCCTTATAGCTTTTTAGTCCCCTCTTCCTCCCTCCTTTTTTAGTTGAAAGCTTTCTTTTTTTTTTTATTGCCTTTTTTACATCTCGGTCCATATTGATTTTTTTCCTTTTCTGTTATTTTTTTATAGAAATGTACCTGTAGGTGCAAAAGTTTTTTTAAAAAAGATTCCCATTTATTTTTGTTCTGTTTTTTTAAACACCTTGTCCCATCAATCTTTTAACGCCTCTCCAAGGATAAAATTAGCCTTCCCAAAATTCAGTGTTTTTATGGCCCCATGAAAAAAAAATTATTAAGGAAAAAGGAAGTTTATTATATATGGTCACTTTTCCCCATTTTTCCCCTAAACCTAAACCCCTTGTTACTCTGTCAGGTCTATTAGTCAATATTAATCTAAAGGGCCCCTTTCCCTAGTTGGTTCCTGCACCATTGGGAAAAGGAAATTTATCTTTTGTTATGACAAAAAACATTTTCCTTTTGTGAGAGCTAAAAGTTTCCCCTTTCCCCAAATTATGTCTGGGTAGTTAAAGTACCCATAATCATTCTGATTAGTTGTTTTATCTTTTTCCTAAGGAACATATCTTTTATGGGTTCTGTTAATTTGGGGGGCCATAGCAGACCCAAAATAGAATTAAAACGTTACTAACCCCATTAATATTTCCCATAATGATTCCCCCTGTTCATTACGTACCTAATCTTCCTGCAGTGTTGTCTTCAACGGGTTTTACATAGAGACAACCCTCCCCCCTTCCGGTGTTTACAGTCACTTTCTAAATAAAAAGTAACCCAAAAAGTTAACTGCCCAGTCGTGCTCCTCATCCGCCATGTCTCGTCATCCCCACTAGACAATTTTTCCCTTCTGAAATTTAATAATTTATTCATTTATTTTGTTGGGGCAACTCCGGCATTGGGGCAGATCAATTTAGAGTTTTTTAGTTTTTTTTAATTTCTCCCATTCTTTTTAATATTGCTTCACCCCCCCCCTCCCCTCCCCCCCCTCTGATTTATTTCTAATTCCTACTCTCATCTCATATTTGCATCTAATGTGTAGTTTCCCTCCCCCAGCCCTTTTTTAAATATTCCCCGCTTCCTAGCCATTTTGTCCCCCAATAGAACTGCACCCTCCCCATTTAGGTGCAACCCATCCCTAGCAAATAGTCGGCCAAGACAAAGTCAGCCCCGTTCTCCCAAAAACCCCAAAACCCTCTTTCCTACACCAATTTTTTTACCCCCCTTTTACCTCTCTAATCTCCCTCTACCTCTCTGGGTTTTGGCCAGTGGGAAAAGGGAATATTTCTGAAAATATTCCCCGGGGTCCCTTCCTTAAAAATTTTTACTAAGTCCCTGAAACTTTTTTTTAAAAGGGCACCCACCTACCTCAAAATTTGCATTGGTGCCAATCTGGACCTTGACAGTTGGATTACCAGCCCCCCCACAGCAATCGTAGCCCGATCCGCGATATGTCGAACCGAGCCCCGGAAAACGCAAAAAACCACGACCCGCTTTTTTGGGAATTGCCCTGTCTGTTCACCTTCACTGAAGAATTTACAAAACAAATTACGTCTCACTTTTTCAGCACTTTCCTAGCAATTCCTATCTCTACTCCCCATCTATAGTGCCCTAGATGATAATAATGCCCCCTTTGTGACTCTAACAATAAAAGTGCCCCCAAACGGGAATGGGGCTCACATTTGTGCATCAAGTTTTAGTCTTGGATTGTATGCCAATATAGGGGGTAGTAAAATCCCCCAAAACAGGTAGGCAGATAGGAAAACCCTCTTTTAGGTAGGTAGTCCTCAATTAGGTAGGTGTATAGCCCCCCATTAGGTAGGTAGACTATAGGTCCCTCAATAGGTAGGTATCTAGGTCCCCTATTAAGTAGTTAGGTAGTTAGTTTTTAAAAAGCCTCCTTAGGTGGGTAGTAGGAAATATAAAGAAAACTGTAGTAAGGTATAATATAGACCCCACAGTATGTTGGTAGGTATAGAGGCCCCTAATAGGTAGGTATCTAAGCCCCCTGTAGATAGATATACGATACCCTTGTAGGTAGATATAGCCCCCTGTAGGTAGGGATATGCCCCTCGTAGGTAGGTATATAGGGCCCATGAAGGTGTATAGGGCCCCTGTAGGTAGTTATATATGCCCCATGTAGGTACAGATATGCACCCTGTAGGTATATATATATATATATATATATACCCTCTGTAGGTAGGTATTTCCCCCCTGTAGGTAGTAATATGCCTCCTGTAGGTAAGTATATGCCCCATGTAGGTAGGTATATGTCCCCTGTAGGTAGTTATATATCTCCTGTAGGTAGGTATTTTCCCCCTTTAGGTAGGTATATGCCCCTGTAGATAGACATATGTGCCCTGTAGGTAGGCATATTCCCCTTGCAGGGAGGTACTTTCTGTAGGTATATATTTGCCCTCTGTAGGTAGGTATATGCCACCTGTAGGTTGTTATATACCACCTGTAGGTCGATATATGCCTCCTGTAGGTTTAAGATAGGCAGGGGTAATGGTAAAAAGAAAATAAAAAAGGTACTCACCCTTCCATGTTCCCCCGCTGAGCCGCTAGCTCTGGGAGCAGGTGTACAGTGTTAGCAGCGTGACGTTATCACACCGCTTTCGCTGGCACACTACTCCCGTGAACTCCAGGACCAGAAGCCTAGGCTTCCGGCCTAGGAGATCTAGCGTCACAGGGGCGTGATGAAATCCTTGCATCACATCCCCTGCAACGCTGATGTGTATATACAGCGTCTTTGAGCATTGTATATACAATGGAGAAGGCAAGGACGGTAACAAATTGTCCTGCCTTCTCTCTGTACCAGGAGCTGAACAGTTAGTGTGCAGCTGCTAAATCTGGGCAGCCATTTTAAAATGGTTGTGCAGAGTCACAGTCAATTATTGCCAGGCGGGCATGGCAGGTGGTGGCTGCAGTGCCCCCAAGGTGGGTTGCACCCCGGTAGTCTGCCTGTCTTGCCCACCCTTATAAATGGCCTTGCTTCACAGGTATTCAATAACTGATGAAGCATTACTAAGGTGATTATTATTACACTATTTAAACTATGTGCAATACTGGAAAGGTATCAGATGAAGCAACTTTATAATCTATTATTACATCTCTTTATGAAACAGGAAAGTAGAAAAGTCTCTAAAACATCTGTAAAGTAAGAGCCATTGAATAAGAATATGCTATTAAACAGATTGTGTTAAGATTACCGGAAGAATAAACCTTTAATAGCACAATGTTCAACCTACAACTACTCATATTACAGACGGAAATGCCATTCTCATAACAATTGACCCCTCCATGACTACAGCCACCAAATCTACCTCTAATAGGATTTATGGACAGAGCTCTTTCCTTCACTCATGATTTTTCTGTAGTAGAGTAACCCTTCTTTATTGGTTTGGATAGGTGCCGTGTATACTTAAGTGGAAAAGTGTGGCTCCCTCTCTGCTTCCAGGTAATAACAATAGCTGGACCCACAATGATCAGCTGCTATCTTTACAACTGGGCTGTCAAATTTGTAACAGGATGCACCATGGTCTGTATGCTGGTTCGCCTTCACACTTGGCTCTCTGCTGCTGTTCCCCAACACTCCATTTACCTCTCCCTCACATCCTGCCGCCGTGCTGTCCCTTCTCCTGCTCCTCTGTACAGTGCCTCATGCCGCGGCTGTCCACTAGCACTTAGAGGGTCAGCGTGCACTGTTCAGTGGTTGCCATGGCCAACCACTGTTTGCCTTTGCCTATTTCAGTGCACCTTCCCTGTGCTTCCGGGGCAAAGACCGACCAGCCTTGCAACAGACTCTGGTGCATACCAGGAGCCCCATAGACTTAGCTCCTCAGTGTAGATTACACCAACTCTCTCAAGATGACTTAGCGGATCCACCTTCTGTCCGTCCCCATCATGACAGGTAACGGGGCCGTTTTCCAAACCGATTACCCTTCCCCCGACCCACAAGACCATGTGAATGAAGTTGCGCACCAGGATGCCCATCAGGAGCAACTGTTTTTATGCTGCAAAACTTAGCAACCACTCCAGGAGGCCGCTCCTGATTCAGTACCTGCTCTGGTTTCTGCTCTGCTCCTGGCTATTCTAAGCAGCTTCACTCTACACCTGCTGTTACTATCACATTACAGCAGAGATCCCAAGGCTTGTCATGGATTTTTGAACCAGTGCTCCATCTACTTTGAGGCCCTGTTCCAGTTTATTCGCCCCGGCAAAGGGTAGCTTTCATAGTCTCGGAAAACCGTTGAAGCTCTCACCTGGGTTACCCCACTATGGAAATGAGGGTATTCTCTCAAGTCCAGCTTGCCTTCCACAAGAGCCTGTGAAAGAGCCTTGTTGGGCCTCCTAAGCAGTCTCCTGCTCCACTTCGCGGGCGATAACCATTGCAATATGCAGTTCAGTTCTGAACCTTACTTTTACGGCCTAAATGACGGGCACTTGTAGCAAATTTTGGGGAAAGGTTTGGGGGCCCTTTAAAATGAACTCGCTGGCTTTGACCTATCTCCCAAACTTTTTTCCTCCCCTTCCGGGTACCCCCTCCATTCTACCCAGGTTTCCCTTTGTCGGGGCAAAGTTTTCCCGCACCTCTTCAACCCCCTTCCTCTGACCCATGGAAAAAACTGATGCAGGTTCAAAGTGCTCTTTTGTGATGCTAGATTATCTTTTGAAGGACTGTCAGGAACATCCGGGAAACTGCAGCGCATAGGCTTCGTGGGAAAGTTGACAATGGGCAAGACTACTTCCTCTCCGCTGCAGACCATGCCAGTTACCCTTGTCCTCCTGTCTGGTACTGTCTTCCAGGTTGCAGCATTCATGGACTCTGTCTCAACCGGCAACTTCGCTCATCTTGACCTGGTGTCCAAGTACCACCTGCCATTGACTCCCTTGGTCAAGCCTCTCTCTGTCTCTTCCATCAACGGAGAGGTCGTTGCATGCACTATCCAGTACCACACAGTCCCCTCACACTGCATGTAGGAGTTCTACATCAAGAGCAAATCTCATTCTTCGTACTCCCAGGCTACACCAGCGCTCTGGGACTCCAATGGTTGCGGACCCATCAATTTCACATGGTGGCTGAGATGAATGGAAAATGGCATTTTGAGTACCTGGTTATGCACTTTGGCATCTATAATTCTCCTGTAGTCTTACATGAGTTTGTGAATGATATCTTCCGGGACTTGCTCTATGTGTACATTTTGGTATTGCTGGACAACATTCTGATTTTCTCCCCAGACCTGGGGTCTCATCGTAATCATGTTTGCTGGGTTCTAACCCGTCTCTGAGAGAATCACCTTTTTTTTCCCAGGTTGGAAAAAGGTTCTTTAAAGTCCCTTAGCCTGCCATTCCTAGAGTATATTGTGTCTGCTCAGGGCCTACAAATGGATCCTGTCAAGCAATCCATCATGTTGAACTGACCTCGCCTTGTGGGTCTCCGTGAAATCCAATGCTTTATTGGCTTTGCAAACTAATTTCCCATGGTGCCCCAGCATCTCTCTGACCAAGAAGGTCAACAACCCCTAGTTATGAAATCCTGAAGCGGAAGCAGCCTTCTCCCAGTTAAAGTCTGCCTTTGCCTCAGCTACAGTTCTCCATTGTCTGGACTCACAGAAGCCCTTCTTTTTAGAAATGAATCCCTTCTCGCTTGGAGCCATGCTTTCCTAAAAGGATGCCAATGACTGTAACTTCCAGCTTCTTCTCCAAGATGTTTTCTCCTG
Source organism: Phyllomedusa bahiana (assembly GCA_025379985.1). NCBI lineage: Eukaryota > Metazoa > Chordata > Amphibia > Anura > Hylidae > Phyllomedusa > Phyllomedusa bahiana. Next base: position 163,715 of record JAODAL010003045.1, read on the forward strand.
CCAAGAGGAACTACTCTATTCAGGATAAAAAAATGCTAAAAAAAAAATTTGGGCCCCTTGGAGGAATGGCGACATTTACTTGAAGGGGCTCTTAATCAGTGACAAATTTAACCCCAAGCATAAAAATCTTTTATTCCAAACCGCTCGCCTTGAATCCCGACGGGCCAAAAAGGCCCTGTTTTTAATCTCCACTTCTTACCTGTGGGAAAGCATGTCTAGGCGGATGCATTATCCCGAGCCTCTTATGTCTCCGGTTTTGTAGCGGTGCCACAGCACATCATTCCTTAAGAATGCATTGCATCTGTGGCAGCCGTGGAACTGTGGGAGATACCCCAGGGAAGACTTACAAATCCTGGTAGGGGCCATGATTCTAGAATTGCTGGTGCTTCGGGATTTTGTAGGTCCTTCAGTGTAATCTCTCAGCCTTTTGGGGGGCCCAAAACCCTTCAAAACCTTGAAAGCGAATTAAGGCACCACTCTCCCTCAGGGGTTCAGCATCAAACCCAGGTACTGATTTTCATAAATTTTTGCAGGAACCCATCAGAATTTGCTGCTGGCCACAGCCCGGTCCAATAATCAAGTGACAAAAACGTAACCTCCTATTTGTTCGGCGGGGGACAAAGTCTTGCTCTCTGCCAAGCATATACGCTTACGAGGTTCAAGTCTAAAGTTGGCTCCCCCCCCCACTTTCTTGGCCCCCTTTCCCTTATCCATTAAATCAACCGTTCATACAAAAATTTCGTTCCCCCGGCTTTATGTGTGTCTCCTCAAACCACTGTTCCTTAACCGATATTCCTGCAAGGCTGCATTTCCCTTTACGGTAGCCAGCTCTGAAGAGACTTTCGAGGATAAAGAGGTCCTAGATATAAAGCAGTCTCAGGCAAGGTGTACTGCCTTACATACTATAAAGGTTATGGCCCTGAAGAGAGGTCCTGGAAGCCTCAGGAGAACATTAACTTTTCAGCATTAATTTGCAAATTTCACAGACTCTGAGTCCAAGACAAAGTGGGACCTAAACAGGGGTAGTGTAATGGCATGCGCTGCCGTCCTTGTAATGGTCTGCAGTCATGCCTCTTTCTCTGCCTGGTGGTCTCAGGTGCCGGGACAAACCGCAGTCTTTGTGCTGGTCCTCAGTCGCACTCGACATTATGCTGCTGTTCACCAACACGCCACTCACCTCTACCCCACTCTCTGCCGGCATTCTGTCCCATCTCCTATTCCTCTGTAAAGCTGCACTGTTTGCCCTTGCCTATTTTAGGATACTTCCCTTGTACATCCTTGTCCAGTTGTTGGTGTCGTTTTGCCATTCTACCAGCATGTTTATCCGAATTGCCTTTCTGCCTCTGCTTCATCCTTCTGCAGTAGACTCCTCAGCTTGTCAGCTGTCACCGTGAGGACCTACGCTGGGTGTAACATCCTGGGGGTTTCCTACAGCAAAGACCAACTGACAATGTGGTGGGTTCTTTTGAGGACCGGGGGCCCTTTACACTCCACTCCTTGGTGTAGGTTACAACAAGCCTTTAAAAGGGGTCCCGTCGGCACAATTCTTTTTCGGGGTTAAATGGATAACTCCTAAATTAGAACAGACAACCATCAAACCATACAAACAGTAGCTTAACAAGATATAATTTTGTGGTATTACAAAAGAGGCCTTGTGGTATATGCATGACAATGAAGCCTTTATATTTTACATTAAATATTTATTTACATGCCTTAATTTCATAACAGCTTTTCATACGCCACATTGCGCATTGAAATGTGACTACTATATAGTTTACAGGAAATATTCATAATACACTTAATTCTACAAATAGTCCTATTTGAACTTTCCACAGCAATAGTCCCTTACATAAAGATACCTATCAATCCTTTCCCGTAAAATATTATTTCTGTAAATAAGCAGACAATCCTTCAGTTTAGTTTTGTTTTTATACAAGCTACCTGTTAGTCTAAATGGTTTGAAAATATTCAACATACATAAATAAGACTATGTTAAGCATGGTTAATCTATCTATCTATCTATCTATCTATCTATCTATCTTCCCTTCTATCTACTATCTATCATTTTCTATCTACATCATTATCTTTATCTTTTATCTATTATTTCTATCTATTATTCAAACGATTGCAAGGGGCATTTTGAATGGGCATAGAGCAAGTGCCAAAAAGGGAAAAAACAATATATTGGTCGCACAAAATGCCCCTTGCACATCAGATTGAATGGGCATAGAGCAAGTGTCAAAAAGGGAGACATATGGCAAAGTGTATCTCGTCATTTAAAGACTTTTCATGATGGAGATTTCTCAGTTATCTCTATAACACCTATAGATCAGATTCTAGAAAGCTGCCCCAATAGGTTTCAGGCATTACAGCGAAAGGAAGTCTTCTGGATGTATCGGATGAAGACGATACATCCAGAAGGACTGAATGAAATAACGGAGACCATCATAATTTAGGAATATAGGTAGATTTATTACACTTGAAGTAGATATTTTTATGGGATATTGTAATGTTTTTATTTATTTTTTACAGAATATATAGAAACATTAAGCATGTATACCGAACTGAATTTCCAATTGTATATCTACAAGGGATACTGTTATTATGTATTACACTATTTTTAATATGTATTTTTTTAATATATATTGTATTGTATTTTAACCCCTTTTTTTGTTTAAAAAACACCTAATTGAGTTGAGTGGTACTAGTAAGGAACAATGGAATTTTTTAACCAATTATAAGGTGGTATTGTTAATTGGAATTGTATTTGAAGATGGTGTGTTGAGTTGGTGTGATACCCCTGAGGAAGCGCTGATTGAGGCGCGAAACAAACGTCGGGTTTAGTGACATATGCTATATGTATTTTAGTTAGAAGCATCGGACCTCCGAGCTTCTCCAATAAAGCCTTTTTTAACATCGTTTACTTGCTGGAGTCTTCCAAACGCTTGGCGCCGACACATCCTATTTTTTAAAACTTTTTTCTTTAATTCAACCCGACCCTAATGGAGTTCGGGTATTGAAGGATTTTGAAGCAGCCGTGTAAGGAAAAGAACCTCCTCCTTCCTGGGGATGCGATTCCAGGACACGCTATTCAGAGTGTTGTGCCTCTCCTGCTGCACAACTGAATAAGGTAAAGAATATATGCTATTTGTGGATTCAATACCTTAAACCAACTTCACTATTTGTGCGCCTGTCTTTCTTTTCTTTTTTCCTTTCTATATTTATCTATCTATCTATTGATAGTAGCTCACACAAATGTCAGTACACCCCTCACATTTTTGTAAATATTGTATTATATCTTTTAATGGGACAACACTAAAGTAGTCATTGTACAGATTGTATAACAGTGTAAATTTGTTGTGCCTTCAAAATAACTCAACACACAACCATCAATGTCTAAACTACTGGCAACAAAAGTGAGTACACCCCTAAGTGAAAATGGACAAATTATGTCCAATTTGCCATTTTCCCTCCACAGTATTATATGATTAGTTAGTGTTACAAGGTCACAGATTGAATGGAGAGCAGGTGTGTTAGATTTGGTGTTATCGCTCTCACAGTCTCTCATTCTGGTCACTGGAAGTTCAACATGGCACCTCATAGCAAAGAACTCGCTGAGGACGTGAAAAAAAGAATTGTTTCTCTACATAAAGATGGCCTAGGCTTTAATAAGATTGGCAACATTCTGAAACTGAGCTGCAGCATTGTGGCCAAGAACATTCAGTGGTTTATCAAGACAGGTTCCACTCAGAACAGTCTTCGCCGTGGTTGACCAAATAAATTGAGTGCACGTGCTCAGAGTCATATCCAGAGATTGTCTTTTAAAATAGAAGTAAGAGTGCTCCCCTACAGGTCATATCATTTCAAATTGACCTGGTGGGCAGATACATCATCCTACAGGCCACTTTATATGGTAAACCTGTGGTGTTGTGCAATGTCTATGTGCCTAACACTTCACAGATGCCTTTTTTGAATAGGGTCCTTTCCAAGCTCTCCATGGTCCCACCTTCCGCTTTTCCTGCTTTAACCTAAGTTTCTCAGACATCATGGACAGGACCACCCTAAAAGACAATCCTCCGGGCCTTCCGGAGAGTGATTAGAACTCATTCCCTTTTTGATCTATGGAGGATAGAACACCCCAAGGAAAGGGAGTTCACTTTTTACTCGAACCCACATAAATCTCACTCCAGACTGGATTACTTTTTTGGTAACACTGTAACTCTCCAAGTATTGAAAGGCTCTAATATTGAGACGATCACCTGGTCGGATCATGCCCCGGTCATGGTCGAGCTTGACTTTCGGGAATCCCTTTGGCGCTCATGTCACTGGAGATTAAATGAAGCACTGGTCAAAAATATGGCACATAGGCAAAAGTTGCAAGACACGCTCACTTCTTATTTTGAGCTTAATGCAGGCACAGTGTCCTCCCTCTCTTCCCTTTGGGAGGCTCATAAAGCCATTGCATTGCATTGGGCTCTAGACTTAAAAAAGATAACAAGGAGAAGGTTTTGACTCTCTGTGCCCTCTTGAAGGATCTTGAGATGAGGATGACTGTGCGCCCCAGTGTGACGACTTTGCGTCATATAGTGGCAACCCGGCAGGACCTAAAGGATATAGCTACACGCAAGGTGGAAAAGCTCCTAGTATACTCAAAACGAACGATTCTACAACTGTGGCAATAAGGCCCACACCACTTCAGCCAGACAGCTTAAAGAAAGATTTGTGAAATCTATGCCGTCTGCACTACGTGACCAAACAGAGGTGTTACGATATGACCCGAAGGCGATGGCGGATATTTTTCTAGACTATTTCTCCAAATTGTATTCTCTCCCTTCAGAACTACCACAAAAAGAAAATGAAGACCACAAGCAAATTAAGGATTTTTTGCAAACGTGCCCCCTCACCTTCCTTCCACAAGAAGGACCTGCCCTTCTCAATGCCCCTATTGAAGTAGAGGAAATAATGGATGTCCTGAAAAAGCTCCCCTCGGGGAAAACCCCAGGACCAGATGGACTTCCATACTTATATTACAAAGTGTATTCTGACATTCTCGCCCCTCATATTCTCCAATTCTTCAATTCCTTCTTGGAGGGTTCCCCTCTCCCAGAGTCAATAACCCTTTCCCACATCACCCTTATCCACAAACCTGGAAAAGATCCAGCAGACAGCGCTAGTAAACGACCCATAGTGTTCCTTAATTCAGATCTAAAAATATACACAAAAATTTTGGCCAGTAGGTTAAATCAATGGCTTCCTTGTCTTATCAATAGGGACCAGGTGGGGTTTGTCCCATTTAGACAGGGTGGGGACAACACAAGACGGACTATTGACCTGATAGAAATTGCCAACTCCCAAAATCAACAAGCACTAATCCTTAGCCTTGACGCAGAAAAGGCCTTTGACAGGCTGAGCTGGCCCTTCATGTTTGAGACTCTAACTACGCTAGGCTTTTCAGGAGCATTTTTGACTGCGATCAAAGGTCTCTACGCTACGCCTTCGGGGTCAATTAAATTGCCTTTTTGCACCTCCGAGAGGTTTTGGATAAGGAACGGAACGAGGCAGGGTTGTCCCTTGTCCCCCCTCTTGTTTGCTTTATGTATAGAGCCTCTCGCGGCTGCAATAAGAGCCAATCCAGATATAAGAGGTATTATGGTTAGGGATAAGGAGTTTAAGCTGATGACATCCTCTTAACTCTGACGACGCCACATACTACCCTCCCCACCCTCCACTCCCTTCTGAACACGTTTTGAAAATTGCCATGCTATAAAGTCAACGCCACTAAATCAGAGGCCATCCCCATAAACTTGCCACCCATAGTATACGATTCCCTTAAAAGTAATTACTCGTATACATGGAGAGAACACTCGCTTAAATACTTGGGAATCCAAATAACTAGTCGTTACGAGACACTATATAAGACTAATTTCCCCCCACTTTTTCGGGAGCTGCGGGGTCTGCTTCTGAAGTGGAATTCGCTGCCAATTTCTTTCTTTAGCAGAATCAATTCTGTCAAGATGAATATTCTGCCCAAACTCCTATATTTGTTTGAGACCCTACCAGTGGCGGTCCCCCTGGCGGAATTAAGATCACTGCAATCAGCAATACTAAACTTTATAAGGGCGCAAGGGCGCCACAGAGTGTCAAAAGAAGTGCTAATGGCTAGTAGACAAAGGTGGGGGGGGGGCTTAGCAGTGCCCAATGTCTTGCATTACTATTTTGCTACCCAGCTACGGCACATCCCCGCCTGGTCTACGTTGAGAGCTTAATCCAAATGGGCAGAGGTGGAAAAATTATGGCTGGCTCCTACACACCCTAACGCATTTTTATGGCATTCCCGTCCACTCCCAGTTGTGGGCCCGCTTCTGGGACCCATCAGATTTACACTGCAGATCTGGAAATATTGCCAACCTAAATACCCACTCGCCTCTAGAGCCTCACCGATGACCTCTTTTTTGTGCACCCCTCTCCTGCCGGGGAGCTCATCTGGGTTTTTTTTTCCGGCCATGGCTGGGGCATGACTTGTTTAGATTCGTGGATATCACGGAAGGCCGAGATAGGAAAATGATCCCGTTCCATGCACTCCAAACTAAATATGACCTTCCTGCACGTTCGAGCTTCCATTATCTTCAAATCAATCACCTCCTTTCCTCTCTCTATGGTACTAATAGGTTATCACCCCCTACCCAATTTGAGATGTTATGCAAGGTTGAAGTCTCCACAAAGGGGCTCATCTCCGCAATTTATGCAATCTTACAGGATCCGATCCCCGACAAGGAAGTAATGCATAAGTACATGACGAGGTGGGAGTCATACCTGGGCAGGGTTATCCCTTATTCGACCTGGCAGGTCATATGGGGGGCGGCGGCAAGGTCCTCCACATGTGTCACCCATAAGGAAAACTTATACAAAATCTTATTATTTTGGTATCACACCCCGGATGTCCTACACAAATGGAATCCACAGATATCAAACTCATGCTGGCGGTGTGGCCGAGCAGTGGGTACGCTCCCGCACATCTTTTGGAACTGCTCGATTTCTGGGCCCATATGCGGGACTTCTTGCTGACCTCCATGGTGTGGTCATACCCTTGGACCTACTCACCTACTTGCTTAATGGCCCTGTGTCGGGATTATCTCAGTCCCATTGTGTCTTGATGAGGCATGTTCGCACGGCTGCTTGAAGCCTAATTTCGTGTATGTGGAGTCAGGCTCTTCCTCCCTCGGTCTCTGATCTCTATCAACCGGTCAGGGAGGTACGTCGAATGGAATATTTGACAGCTACTCTGAACAACAAGTTGGACCACTTTGATAAGGTGTGGTCTGTTTGGGACGTGTTCTGCATGACCTACCCTTCGTGAGCTGGATATATCTGGCAATATATTGTCTTTTCTTTCCCTTTTCCCTCCCCCCATCCCTTTCATGTTATTCCTTCTTGTGGTGTCGTCCGTGTCTTGTATACTTGGGATAATTCTCCCTGTGAGTTTGTGATATTTACCGATCCTCGTGTATATTATTGTAAGGTAATACGTAGTTGGAAGTTAAGATTTTGAAATGCTGTTTTATCTCACTATCTCAGGCTGTATTCTACCACATGGAATGTTCTGTTGTATATGACTGTTTTACACTATTTCAAATGTCATGATGTTTCTATATTTATTCTTAAAAAAATCATTAATAAAAATATACAGTTATTAAAAAAAAAAGAAAAAAAAGAAGTAAGAGTGCTGCCAGCATTGCTGCAGCAGTTAAAGGTAGTGGGGGGTCAGCCTGTCTGTGATCAGACCATACACCGCACACTGCATCAAATTGGTCTTCATGAATGTGTCCCAGAAGAAAGCCTCTTTTTAAGATGATGCACAAGAATGCCTGCAAACAGTTTGCTGAAGACTAAAAACATGGATTACTGGAACCATATCTTGTGGTCTGATGAAACCAAGATAAACTTATTTAGTTCAAATGGTGCCAAGCTTGTGTGGCGGCAACCAGGTGAGGAGCACAAAGACAAGTGTGTCTTGTCTACAGTCAGGCATGGTGGTGGGATTGACATGGTTTGGAGCTGCATGAGTGCTGCTGTCTGTGGGGAGCTACAGTTCATTCAGGGGACCAAGAAAGTGAAATGTACTGTGACATACTGAAGGAAGAATGATCCCCTACCTTCTGAAACTGTGCTTCATGGCAGTATTCTAACATGATAATGTCCCCAAACATGGGCACAATTTGTCCATTTTCACTTAGGAGTGTAGTCACTTTTGTTCCCACCTGTGTAGACATTGATGGGTATGTCCCATGAAAAGATATAATACAATATCTATAAAAATGTAAAAATGTGAAGGGTGTACCCACTTTTGTGAGTTTTCCGCTCTCTCTCTCTATATATATATATATTTTTATATATACATATACCTACATCTATCTATCTATAACATATATAAAATTATTGTATACTGTTCACGCTGTAGTATGTGGCGTGCAATGGCAGAGGAGCACTAAAGTATTAACTGAGGGCAGGCAACCTATTATAAAGAGGAGTAACAGGGAATCATTGTCTACAGTGTTTCCTGAAAGTGCATAAATCATGCGATGTATATGTATTGGGCTTCATCATTAGTCACTGTCAGTCTAGGTTCACAGTCTAAAAGGACTAGTGCACAAATGTATCATGGCTCTGCACAACCACGGGATCATGCACACAAGCATGTTATGGCCTCCTTTTAAACTCTGAACTGGCCATACACTACCTCTATATGCCTTCATACAAACATCTGTACTCCACTGAAAACTGTATCAAAGTTTGTTCTGCCCTAAAAGCATTGCCTATATGGGTGGAATACCTCTGTAATATGTATGCAGCCAAGATACCATATGGCTGCACACAGATTTTCTACAGTTTCATAGTGCAGAACCATACACACCAATTTGCCACTATACACACATGAAGCTTTAGAATTTTTCTTTAAATACAGAGCAATTGAAAACTTTTTAATTTTGAGCATTAGGGGTGACATGTATAAATGGGGCTGTGGCAGTTTTCTGGGGACTAAAAGCTTGTTCTATAGATGTATGAATAATCGCACTCCAAACTTTGGCGTGATAAGCGCTTGTGCAACACTTTTTAATGTGCCAAAGATTTGGGGTGTTCTGGGGGCGTGTCGCACCACATTCGTAGAATGACACACATTTATGATTCTTTGACTACCAAATCTAGGCACAGAACAGTTAGAACAGTTCAGGTTAAAGGTGGTCTGCCTGACCCAGTCATGTCGTATTGGCACTACAATGTGCCTGAATGTATGAACTTCAGAAGAACAGGTTCATACATTCTAGCGCATCCTATACTGTTTTAAAGCAATTTAGAACTGGCCTGTCTACGCCAACGTTCATACACGTCCCTCCAGGAATCCAATTCATTGCCTGTTTATTTTGATGATAGAAAATAATCATGGTCAAGGTTTTTTTGTTTTTTTTACAGGACCCAAAGACATGGTTTGTCTTTGTTCATACTGGCATTTAGTTTCCTACTTTTTGACTGATGCACTTTATCAATCGTTTAAGTCTGGCAGATAAAAATGGGATCTGTTGATGCCATTATGAAAAAAAACTGACATAAGAACAACAGTATGGACAGAGCAATCTGGTTTTCAGTCTTCTGTCACTGCCTTTGGTAGGGACATATAAATGTTTAAAGTGGACTATTTATGATAATGAATTATATACAGCTCTGGAAAGAATTAAGAGACCACTGCAGTTTTCTAAAAATAAGCATCTTTACATGTTTGACAGCTATTCCATTCCAGTGTCAGTGGAATTCCAACCAAAGAACACCTCATTCTACTTAATGTGCTTCTGATTAGGTGATCACCCGAACTAAATCTTATTTAATGAAGGAAAGTATAAGAAAACGTCCTGTGGTCTTCACAATCCTCTTGCAATAGGACAAGCTGGATGGCAAAACAAGTGCTAGGAATAGGCCAAAAGGAATTTGCATGAAAAAATAACTTTTACCATGCTAAAGAAGTTGAAAAGAAAACGTTTCCTGACATTAGTTTTATTGTTTCTAAAGAAATGTGAACTTGTTTTCTTTGCATTATTTGAGGTCTGACAACACTGCTTCTTTTTTATTTTTTTGAAGATTTTTCATTTACTGCAAATAAATGCCAAATTTTTTGCTTTGAATTTCGGAGACATGTTGTCAGCAGTTTATATAATAAAATAATAATGTAAATTTTTCGCAAAAATACATACCATTGAAGAGAAAAATCAGAGAAGGTAAAAATTTTGCATTGGTCTCTTAATTTTTTCCAGAGCTGTAGGTCAAAAACACATCATTAATATAGGTTGCGAAGCAACGCTGTATGTAACGAGTCTTTTTTAAAAAGAAGATTGAGCCAAGTAAGTGAGTGCCGTGGCATTTTTAACAAATTTTTTATGGACTATATGCAAATCAAACACATATTAAGTGAAAACTGATTAAAACTCCTGACTGAATGGATACAAAGGCCATTAGTTTAAGTACCATAGATATAACTGGGAACTAGAAGCAAACCACCAGGATATTTTTTTTTACCAAAAATGTAAAGAATTAAGAAATAAAACACGACCTTAGCAGCATTTTTCATACATCACCAGTTAGTAATTGAGACTTATATGATATACCATTGTTCCCTTTCCTAAATAGGCAGTCCACATTCTATTAATTGTCCCTATGAGGTGTAATAACATACAGATATTGGAGTACTCATGAAATGAAATGAATACAGAGGATGTTTGTAACAGAGAATTGTCTTTAAGCTAATAATTATTACACACATTTTATGCCATTTTTTGTTGTGTTGTAAAATTTCAATGAATGTTGTACAGAAAACACCGTCACTACATATGAGAATAAACAAGCACTTTGTAATATGAAACACTTACTGTTTATGTTGATGTAATTCCACTTGCAGGCGTCTTTTGGTTTGGAATTCTGGAATTAATTACATGTGTTTATAGTATCCAGGTACAGGAGCAACAATCAAGGCATAAATATTCTGTTCTCACTGCCGTCTGGCCTCAGAACCAGTGCTTTTAGTTGACAAGTGTGTACACAACAGCCTGTTGGGAAGGTTATCTCACACCCACTCGTACTAAAACAAAATTAATACCATTAATGCTATTCAGGTATTGCACAACCCCGCCACTGGAATGACATAGCAGGTATCAAAAGATCCACCCCTCTCTGCTGTGGAGCCTCGTGCATCAACTTGATTTTTATATCAGTCTAATCCAAAAGTATTAAGCCAACTACATAGTCTTATCTCATGCATATTGCCACAGAGATGTATATAGTATAGCTATAAGTATCACTAATATCAAGGCTTTAAAGCTCGGAGAATAAATTACAAGTGTTATAAATGTTGAAATATTCAGTAAAACGTATTTCAGTGAATTGACTGAACAGACTGGGACATTTTTCTTAACCCTGATTCTGAGAGACTTTCTTTTCTATTTTCAATGTAAAATGGGGATGGATCCTTGTACAAAGGGATGGGATAACATTCCAAGCATTCAGTTGTGGTATGTGACATGTTTTTTATACTAAGATCCGTTTCCTGCTTTACTAACATCAGTGGTATAGGTATTAATATTAAATGGGTATTCCAATAAAAGACACAACACACCATTAAAGGAGTATCTCAATCTCTCAACTTCCGGTTGAGCCCTGCTTGTCGCCGGCTGCAGAAAACAGGCAGATGACTTTTCTTGCTTGACTCTCTCCCATTAGTTCTATGCAGGCTCGGACTGGGCTGCAGGGGGATCTGTAAATTTCCCCGGTGGCCCCCGAGCTGCTGTGGGCCCAGGAGGCAGTGCCGCCGCTCCGCAGGGGCCCGCCTGCTGCATCCGGTTCCTGAACGCCCGGGCCCTGTGTCCTGAGCGCTCAGGGACATGGCCCGAGAGTTGTGGACTAATGTCCCCGACTCCCGGGGCTGCGCGGTGTCAGCGGAGCCGAGCGCATTTTGCGCTCGGCTCCGCTGATCGCCCTGATAGGCCTAAGGCACTAAGCCTTAAGCCTGCCAGGCGTGGCCTCCAGTGGTGACATAGGCCGTGCCGTGACATCATATCACAGCACCGCCTATGTCGTGCGTGAGTAGAAACCGGCAGCAGCTGCTTGTCACGGTCAGGAGCGGGAGTGAGGTGAGTAGTTGTGTGTGCATGTTGTTTTTTTGTGTTTTTTAATATAAGAAGGGTGGCCCTAGCTACCTAATGATTACAGGGGGCCCTGACTACCTAATGATTGCAGGGGGCCCTGACTACCTAATGATTGCAGGGGGCCCTGACTACCTAATGATTACAGGGGACCCTGACTATCTAATGATTACAGGGGGCCCTGGCTACCTAATGATTACAGAGGGCCCTGGCTACCTAATGATTACAGGGGGCCCTGGCTACCTAATGATTACAGGGGGCCCTGACTACCTAATGATTACAGAGGGCCCTTGCTACCTAATAATTAAAGGGGGCCCTGGTTACCTAAGAACTAAAGGGGGCCCTGGCTACCTAATGATTAAAGGGGTCCCTGGCTACCTAATGATTAAAGGGGGCCCTGGCTACCTAAGAACTAAAGGGGGCCCTGGCTACCTAAGAACTAACCTCCGCTCACGCAACCTCCGCTGCTCACAGGAAATTCTCCTCTGCTCTCCTCTTATCACCTCCTCACATAACCGTCTCCAAAACTTCTCTCGTGCTTCCCTCACACTTTGGAACTCACTGCCCCAACACCTCAGACTCTCCCCCTCTCTCACCAGCTTCAAACGTAACCTGAAAACCTACCTCTTCAGGATTGCCTATAACCAATATTAACCGTGTTGCACTGCTCCGCCCCACAAACATGTCTGCCCCTCACTTTCTGTCTCTTCACCCCTTTCCTGTAGATTGTAAGCCCTCGCGGGCAGGGACCTTTCTCCCTATGTACCAGTTGTTAGTCACTTATTGTCACTTTGTAATTGTTTGACCAATGTTATTTATGTACCCGCCTGAAATGTACAGCGCCCTGGAATCAAGAGCGCTCCAAAATAAATGATAATAATAATAATAATAACTAAAGGGAGCCCTAGCTACCTAAGAACTAAAGGGGGCCCTGGCTACCTAAGAACTAAAGTGGGCCATGGCTACCTAAGAACTAAAGGGGGCCATGGCTACCTAAGAACTACAGGGGGTCCTGACTACCTAATACAAATGGGGGCCCTGACTACCTAATACAAACGGGGGGCCCTGGCTACCTAAGAACTAAAGTGGGCCCTGACTACCTGTATACTATCTAAAGGGGGCCCTGACTACCTGCAGCCTATGTAACTGAGACTCACCAACACCTACCTACAGCCTACCTAACTGGGAGCTACTTATCTACTTGGGGTCTATTTACCTACCCAACCATGGTCTACTTATTTGCCTTACTTGGGCCTATCAACTTATCCAGTGGGGGTCTGCCTTCCTAAATAGGGCCTATCTAGCTACCGGGGGCCTTGCCCATTTGCCTACCTACCTAGAGTCTTGACTACCTACTTGGTAATATAATTGTGAGGGGAGCAGTCCATAGTTGTAGCATTACCTCTAGGGGGTTAGTCCTCTCTCCACCCTCCAACTCCTTAGGAGATTGTGCCTCTAAGTTATGGCTTGTACCCGCTCTCCCACCCCTGGGAAGTTTGCACCGAGGTGGGAATAGGTAAAGGAGTGCTGGAAAATTGAGGATTCTAAGATATTTGTGTGTAAATTATGCACGAATGAGTTGTGGCCGAGACAAGTCATCATGTTGGTGTGGAATGGATGCAGAAGAAAAGGGAATAAGAACGACTCATGAAAGAAGAGAAAGACTCATCAGATATGACATCTCCGGTGAGTCCCTGATTTCAGGGGTTATTTTACTTCTATATTGGATCAGTGCTGTATTCACTGTAATGTGATGTGACCTGAGCTGGTGTTTGACCACTCTGTGGTCTCTATGTGGCGGTGTTGTAGGTTATACTTGAGCTGGTGTCTGATCTCTATGCGGTCTCTATATGACGGTGTTGTAGGTTATACCTGAGCTGATGTCTGACCTCTATGTGGTTTCTATATGGTGGTGTTGTAGGTTATACCTGACCTGGTGTCTGACCTCTATGTCGTTTCTATATGGCGGTGTTGTAGGTTATACCTGAGCTGGTTTCTGACCTCTTTTTGGTATCTATATTATGGTGTTGTTGTTTTTAACTGAGCTGATGTCTGACCTGTATGTGGTCTCTATATGGCGGTGTTGTAGGTTATACCTGAGCTGGTGTCTGACCTCTATGTGGTCTCTCCATGGCGGTGTTGTAGGGCTATACCTGAGATGGTGTCTGACCTCTATGTGTTCTTTATATGGCAGTGTTGTAGGTTATACCTGAGCTGGTATCCGACCTCTATGTGGTCTCCATATGGTGGTGTTCTAGGTTATATCGGCACGATATAGTGGCAGCGTACACTTGTCCCTGATTGTAAGAGTGAGGGAACACCTGACTCTGTGATAGGAGTTACACTTTTACTTTCTTGCTGGTGTTTATTTTGGAAGGTGGTGAGGTGCATGACCAAGGGAAACGTGGAGGGGGATATTTTATGTGGGCTGGTGGGGGGTAAGGATGGAGCTACTTAGCCCTGTGTCTATGATATGTTAGACTGGCAAATGTGTGACTAACTTTATATTGTACTACACAATTCAGTTCTGTTCTGCACACTGTATTATGTGGTAAAATTGGCGCGTTTATGTCCGAGAGGCCGGTAATATTTTTACGTACAGTAGGGTGGGCCCTCGAGATCAATTCCCCTGTGGGCCCCGGACTCCCCAGTCCGACACTGGTTCTATGGTACTTACAAATACAGCCTGATCATGCTCACTTGGCTGTATCCAGAACTCTTATAGAATACATCAGAGAGAGCTGAGCAACCTCTCTGTTCTCTGTAGCCAGTGATGAACCGGCCGCAGACAAGAAGGGAAGAGATGAGAATACCATTTTAAGATATAGTACCAATGTCTGATAGGTGTAAAGGGGCTGCAGGACTTGGTAAAGTATAGTATAAAGGGGTTGTCTCACTACATCAATTCATCTTACCTCAGTCCTGTTTCTCAATATCATTTTTGAATTCAGTGGCTAGCAGTGATGCGCTGCTGAGGGCACCAGGTCTGTAACTATAGCAACCTATCAGGAGGGATCGAACAGGTCTGTAGCTATAGCGACCTGAGAAGCTGATGCAGCCCATACAAGAGGGGATATCTAGGAATAGGTAGAACACTGTTAATGGACATATATTGCAAAGTGACTTTTTTTTGCAAGATCTTTAACATAAAAAACAATCTTTGTAATGAGACAACCGCTTTAAGTCTATTTACTTAAAAAGGCTTGAATTGAAATACTAAAAGATGCCTGTTTCGGAGCAATACTGTTTTAGAAAAAAGCCAAAGGAGGCT
Source organism: Phyllomedusa bahiana (assembly GCA_025379985.1). Taxonomy (NCBI): domain Eukaryota; kingdom Metazoa; phylum Chordata; class Amphibia; order Anura; family Hylidae; genus Phyllomedusa; species Phyllomedusa bahiana. The sequence continues at coordinate 179,168 of JAODAL010003045.1, forward strand.
TTTCCAAGATTCTGATATAATTACACATTATATGATATGTCCAAGCAATATACAGTGCTAGGAGTGTCTGTTGGTTAGATAGCTTTTTGATGCTGTTAATATATGGAATGTGGAACTACTGTTTTTTACAGTTGCTCCCAAAAAGAGTTAATACAATTTATACAATAAGTCCCAATATGTCTATGTTGACAAAAAAAAAAAGAAAAAAAAAGTTATGGCTACTATAATACAACAATGGAAAGACAAACCAAAAATGCCTGGCTATTAAGAACTATAGTAGGCTTGTCACTAAGGGGTTAAAAACCCTAAATAGTATCCCATACATGGCCACTGTGTCATATCATGTGATATTGCATGGCATGGGCTTCATATCACTACTTGCAAGCATTTATACATGTTTTGACTGGTTAGCAATTTTAAGGGTATGTTCACACAGCTGACTGTGGGACGCATATCGCCATAATACGAGCAAAATGCATCCCAATCATTCCGGTAATCCACAGTTCTCATAGAGAACTATGGATTACGCCTCCTCTCCCCGCTCGTACAATACGATTGTATTGTATGAGCGGGGAGATAATTGACATGATATTTATTCACGGCGCTTACGTGCCGCGAGTAATTGCAGTCTATGGGTCGGCGGGCTGTCGGCCCCCCCGCATCACGGGACCCTGCAATTAAGCCATGTGAACATACCCTAAAAATGCATAAAATCTCAGACAATGGTTTGAGAGAAAATGCTTTTATATTTACATATTTATTGCACTTTTCCTGTATACCACGAAATTGCATGCAGATATAATCACACTTTAAATTAAATAGGGCATAAATTAAAAGCACAAGGGAATGTTAAAATGTGAAATGTAATAGTATAGCATTTTTTCACTGTATTGACACATAACACAAAATGGTGTATGGAGCGTGTGCCAGTGTGTGAGTGTTGTATGGAACATGCAGTGTAGATTTTTGTGCTACTATATGACTTGTGTCTACATTTGTTGTACTATACAGTGTGTATATGTTGTGTATACAGTTTATGGATCATTTGTGCAGTCTGTGGTGTATGGAGCATATGTTATATGTGTGTGTAGTGTATGGAGCATGTGTGCAGTGTGTGAGTGATGTATGAAACATATTTTTAGTGTGTGAGTGGTGTATATAGCATATTTTCAGTGTGTGAGTGATGTGTGGAGTATATGTTCACTGTGTAAGTGGTGTATGGAGCATATATTCAGTATGTAAGTAGTGTATGGAACATGTGTTCAGTGGTTGAGTGATATATGGAGTATGTGCTCGGTGTGTTCAGTGTCAATTTTTGTGCTTCTGTATAATGATCCTCTACAGGACCTGTGTCTACACTTGTACTGTTTATACAGCTATCATGTTCATTGTTTGTTACTTATTGTAATAAGGTTGCATGTTTTAAATTTTAGAACTGAGGCATATTCACATAGCAGATTTGTTGCAGAATTTGTTTAAATAATACCTTTTATCTAAACGGATGTTGCGGAAATCCATGCATCTTTTGCATAAACAACTTCATTCAGATGAATAGAACTTATTTTGAGTCTAAATGTTTTCTGTAACAAATCTGACATGTGAATATCCTTTAATGAGACAATATCAGTATCTGTAAGATGGGTCCTTATGGCTGTTTACACACATAGATATTTAAAATATTGGTTCCTACTGTTTCTGAGCTTGCAGAAAAACTCTCAATATACATTTTTTATAACATATCAATAATTAAGATACATCCATGACAATTATATTAAAAAGTTAGTAAAAAAAAGGCACCATCAAAAAAGAGAAGACCAAGCCAATACATAGGTAATGCGTATTCATGATATGTATAGTGATGAAAGACTGAAACACATAAACATAAATAGTGTATTAAGAAAATATAACACACCCTCCAGGTGTATAAAAATACAGAAAAATATAATTCATCACAATTTTTATAGATACAAAATCAATGGCATGAATAAATACAAAGTGCGTGTGCATAAATCATAGCCAAATAAGTCCCTAACTCCCCCATATATTCAAAAAGTATACCAAGTATATATAATCATTTGTAAAGTTTAAGTACTATTAGTGTTGAGCGATTGCGTTGGCTATCGAGATCGATCGATAGTCGATAGTCGGCCGCTATCGATAAGGTTTTTCGATAGTGAGCATCGATTATGCGCGATGACCCGGAAAGTCTATGGGAGAGGCCCAAAAAACCCTTATTTATAACACCCAAACAAGGCTGGAGAAGCTGAAATTAACATCCACAACAGTCAAATGGATACATGCTACATCTTAGGGCAACACAACTTAGTTTATTAAAAGTCACAGAAAAAAAGTCACAGACCATTTACTATCCCTGTCTTGTACCACAGCCTGACCCTTTAAAAACCCGCATCACCCACAAATTAAAAAGTGCAGAAGGCATATATTT